>CAIGRB010143114.1:78025-91768 GCA_903798255.1 Fraxinus quadrangulata
AAAATCATATTTTTAGTAGATTTTAGTAAAAGTTGATGAAATGTGTGGTTGAAAATGAGTTTTAGAAAATGGGGGCCAAACAGGGGCTAAATAAGTAGTTAAAATGTTGTTTATTTTAGTGTCTAGTTTGATTAATACTATTTACCAAACACATACTCAAAACTTTAGGGAAAATTCGGAAGTACACAACAAAAATGAAATCAGTACTATTAAAAACTTGGAGAAATGAGGAAACCTCAGTAAAGTAGCTCAAATATCTTGCTTTACCCTACAGCAATTGTTATTAGCTAAAACAATGCTGTAAATTGAAAACAGCGTCCATGAAATCAGGGGTAAGCCCAGAGTTATGCACCCACGAAACCTTTAGGTGCTCGAGATGTCAAACAGCATTGCTTCATAATAATTACGAGAAATAAGACCATTATATTTTGTCCTGATGAACAAAATTTCTAGTTTCGTATAGAGATTACAGCCATGCAACTGCAGCATTCCTTTAGGGCATATCATTCATCTACATTAGACATTTTTAGGAAAGAAGATGCAATCCCTTATGTCATCTAAATGAGAATTGAATCAATCACACAACATCTAGTTTACATCCACCAAAATTATCGAACTTCCCGTGTCATTGTCAACCAATACAGACATAAATAACTACCATGCTCATATAGCTTATGTTAACAGCCTTTGTTCCCCAACTATGATAATGTACAAGCTCATTACTGTTAGAATGTTTATGTCATCAAAATATGGCAACCACTATAAATTACATTAATTCTAAACTATCTACAATAACTGCATACAGAAATAATCAATAAATATCCATATCCTCCTTCTGACCCATTATAACAGTCAGATTGTGAAAGAAAAATAGTCAAACCATCAATTTCTCAGAAGATATATGAATTCGTCTGAGATAATGACACTTAAAAGAATGGTTGTCTTGATAATGAGGTCCAATATTTATACAAGCATTCTAAGGAAATTGTAGTGTTACTTATTGCCTTAATTGTCATTCTTGCATCTCTTATGGAAAAATGAGTATATAATTTCTATTTAAGTTCGAGCTGAGGATTGCTTATACAGGAGGTTTCAATTTCTAGGATTATTTGGCATGTATCTTAATTTCACTCTACTGGGACATTTTGTTGATAATGAGACATTCAGTCAAACTATTGATGTTGTGTGCAATTTGTATTAGCTTTTCATGTTAATTGAAGCCTAGGGCCACGGCTTTTGTGGTGTAACTACTGTTTTGTACCCATCTTGTTTGCTTTCTTAATGGGCATGTTTTTAATGTATGTTATGAAAGTTAATCGGTGGCCCCGATCAACTCATCCTTAGGGTCATTCGACAGTGGAAGACAAGGAATTAAAAACATGTAGTATCACAAATATTTGTAATCAAGTTAAGGAGCTAAAAACCTGAGTATGTGATATGGCTACCAAGAATACATTATTTAACTACACACATTTGCGCTAATCAAGATTCATAACATGTATTATGTAATATGGCGGCCAATAATAGAAAATCTTTTATGGTTTCACCAATAGAATGTCCAAGTTTACGACAAGAAACAAGCAACAATTACAGAAACTATTTTCTAGGAAGCTATGACGTCGGCAGATCATCACATAAGCAGTGCAATGAAGAAAGAAAGTTGATTCAAGAATAGAAACATAAGAAACCGAGGAAACAATCCTAAAAAAACCAAGCGCATAATAAAAAATATGTGTACTTCATCATAATGTTAGTGAATCCCTTTACATCTTATGCAACAGTTCTTTAACAAAGACAATCATTAAAGATTATCTACAGAGTTCCCTAATTTTTCCGGATGAGTGAATTTACAGAGTTTTCCTCATTAGCATGAGCATGAAAAAACGTCATCATACCTAAATTTTCTATTTCCTAATAAATATATTAATGTTTTCAATATCATTCCATAAAATTCACATTCCACTCGTAGTTTCAGTAAAATGCGATGCATGGAAATTTTATTTGCTAAATTTCCTACAGAGTATAATCAGTGGTCAGATACTCTACATAATCACAAAAGTCAAAGGTCATCACACATTCCGTGGGATGTGATCTACCTAGTAATCCAAGGTCCTTCCTGTTTATGCAACATAATAACTTAAATGCAATGTGCCCAAAATTTCAGCACCCTAACCCCCAAATATTACACAAGCTTCGTGTCGTCATCATAGGTTTACCGAATGAATTACAAAACCTAGGCAGCACTTCCCAAGATTTTTTTTTTTTGTTTTTTTAAACTTAACCATGATGCAACTCTGAATAGAGAAGTAAAGACGTACAGATATGGCTGAAAATTGATAAGATCGTGCATAAAGTTTCAACCTTTATTATCAAGTTGACATCATTCGGTCTAGCCTTTTTCTCATATCCAGGGGGTGGAAATGGGAAGCAGCGAGACATTGCACGTAGTCAAATTAAGCCCAATTCGAGAACTTTCCACCGAATGTAAATCTTCCCCTAGGTTCTGGCCGGAATGTCCCAATTCAGGAACCGACCAGAAACACTTCACCAGCCCATGCACCATATTCTTGCACTCATTTCTAGCCCCAGCATTAAGCCATCAGTTCCACACCATTAAAATTCTGAAAATCAGCAAGTCGATCTTCTGTCAGCTTGACTGGAAATTAAAAAAAATGTGTATATATCGATATAGATTCTAAGTTACTGCTGTGTTGAACTGCAATAACTCTGAGGGGCAATAATTAATTCGCCTCAACCTGAAGGTATTAACTAATGAAGATCGCCCACGGCTATTTGATCCTCTATCAATATAAGTATCACAGACCTGCCCATCATCCAAAAACAAAATCAGGGCCTTTTGCTAACTAGTTTTAAGTATCAAAACCAGAAAACTGGGATGCATAACAAACACCATAATCCTCAAAAATGTAAATGCATAGTGACCCTTAATGCTACCAGTACAAATCTTAGACACAATCTTTAAGAGGAATCAACCAAAACAAGATTTAAATCTGCCAAATTAGATTTTATCTTTCCAGTATTCAGGAATCAAATTTAATCTGTCTATCACTCTGCCCATAACCTTAAGATTTTAAAAATGACAATAAGGCTTCGTTCCAGCAGATCAAATTCCAGAAAATCATGTAATCCAGCAACAAAAAAAACAACACACGCTTGATTTAATCCATTAAATCCAATAAACAGAATATCTAAACCTATCCAAACCCTTCTCGGAAACCCATTCAAATATTTAGCAACAGAGAGAGAGAGAGAGAGAGAGAGAGAGAGAGAGCAAAAAAGGCAAGAAAAAAAAAAAACCACTTCTCGATGGCGATATAAATACTATTATACTAAGTTGATTACTAAATCCAAAAAACTTCAAGAAACCAAATTTCCAAAATTCATTAAGACTTGCTTTGCAAAATAAACAGATACATTGCAAAATAAACAGAGGAGATCATCAAGAAAGAACAGAAAACAAGAGAAATTTAAAAGAAACCTCTCTTTCTATACCTCTGTAAACTGTTTATATATATATAAATAGCATCTATTTGTAAGTGGGTTTTTCTGAGTGAAAGTGTTTTTAGTTTTTCTCCTCAGATCCTGAAAAGATTTTTCAATATTTCAAGGCCGCCTCTCAAGAAACCCCCAAAAGGGAAGAGAAAATCGTTTACAGGGGGGAGGGGTCTATTTATAAAAGAGGAAGAGAGGAGAGAGAAATATGTTAAAAAATAAAACGAAAAATCGAAAAAAAAAAAAGAATAATCCAGCCATAAAAGAAAGAGATTTGGGGTCACCATCTGTATTTCCTTGTATTTAACTCTTCCGAGTAAACCCTGCGTCAAAGCCTATAACGACTCCAGTAAAATAAAATTTGAGTAAACATGGTGCTCTATATATTCGAACATGAATAAGAGTTGGTGATCGGTGTATCTCTTTATTTGCATTTGTTTTATGTCAGCATAGTATATTTTCATGATAGAAAGAATGTCGAAGTGTGCTATTTTTTCGGGATCAAAAATTGACTGTAGTCGATCATTACCTTTTATCTAAAAACTATACAATTTATTTGACTTTAAAGCCTCCCAGAGCTCGAGTTTTAGACATGGAACTTCTTTTTGAGAGAGACTCCTAATATTAAAGATATGATCACTTTCCCGACAGAATGTGATACTATCGTATTTGATGATTCCTTATTGCAATAAATATCTGTTGATCATATAGGTAGAATTATCAGTAATATTATCATTAGTAATCATCTATATACCTCTATCAGCGATTATCGATGGCAATGTCATCAATGAGGTTGTTCGGATCAGCGTCCATAATCATCAACGGTATGAATATTGGTTTTTTTTTTTTAATTCAATCATACACGTTGATTATTCAAACTGAATATTGACAATACATTTGTCGATTATTATCATGACAATGTCGTGTGATGTTGGGATTCACCAATAGTTCTTTAGTTACAATATATAAGTTAATATTATTCATTTAATATTTTTTATGATATTTACAGATTCCAAAAATCTACGAGTTGACAAAAATATTTAGCTTTCCCCGATCCATACAACAACCCTACACTTAATCAACTCAAACCCCGCCCATTGGTAGGTGGAGGAGCCTCCACTATCGTGTCATCGTTTGTGTTGGTTTTGAAGAGAAAAATATTATTCATTTCTTTCCTTTTCTTCGAAGGTTCTTGTTATAAGAAAATAAAGTTGATGGTAATGAGCAAAAATGGGGTCGGCGGAGGTGGAGGAAATGGAGTGTCGGAAATTAAAAAAAAAAAATTGCTGATGCAGTAGAAAAATTATAGAATGGCGATAATGATGTTAATAAATATATACACAGATTTAAATGGATCAATAATAGATAATACTAGTTTAAAATACTTCAATTGAAGTATAATCTAATAAAACAAAGACAAATATACTTATCATTTAATTGTTGATATAATTTATGTTATTGAAATAAATAATTTGGTGTTTTTAATTTATTGAAATATTTACTAAAACAAATAAAACCCTAATGTTTAATATGTGTAATAGAAAAATTGAACATGCTTTAAAGTTACTTGAGTAATTTGTCTCTAAATTTCTTTTATAAGAACTTTTTATTTTTTTTAATTTAAGTAAAAAATAACTTATTTTACTATATACAAAATAACTTATTTATTCCTAACTTTAATAAGTAAAATTTATTTATTTCAGCCAAACACGCTAACAATCCACCATGTTGGTTGTGGTGGTGTATACATGTCATAATAAATTGCAAGTGAAATAGAGAAATTGAACGGATTCATTGCACAAATAAAGTTGTACATCCACATAATTGTCCTGTATTGCAGCTTTGTCCAAATTTTAGGATAGACATGAATTACTTATTTATCAAGTAAGAAACGTCCTATTTGATAAATAAAAGTCAACCATATGGAATAGTAAAAAAGAAAAAAAAATTTGTTCTTAATATTCTAATAACGTAGAATGATCGAGCAAACGATAATTCATAATTTATATGGAAAGAAATAGTACTAGAGCCTCGTATCTTTTCTATAACCATGCTATTTGTATTGACATGGTTGATAGAAGAGGTTGATCGAACACTCACAACGGAGGGGCCCACTTTTTTTTTGAAATTTTAAATTCACGTGGGGTTTGTACGCATGTAAGAGGTTGTCTGTTAACCATTTTCTGTACAAATGGAAAAATCATCTTTTTTAACAAGTTCGTTTTCAAATAATTTTGAAAGTAAATATAGTTGTCACTCCTCAGCTATTCATGTTTGTATTAAGCTGTTCAATAAGGGATAATTTTCGTCAGCTTAACCACTTATTTTACTTGTTGAAAGACTTGTATGTGGACTTGGTCCAACGACACGAATGGATTGGACTAAGCTCTAAGTTACTAAATTCTTTTCAAGAGTGACATGATAATACCCTTTTAGGAATAGAATTTAATTCCCAATTATTATTATGTCTTTTAAATTCCCAAATTACTGTTTGTCTAATTCGATTGTTGTTGCTGTCGTCGCCGACCCCATGACAAATCCATCCGAATTCGGCGCTACCACCACCAACACCAACTCTGATTGCTGTCTCTTAAGCCATCTAGGGTCAGCCAGCTTGGCCCGAGCTCGTGACGAGCCGGCCTGCTCGGCTCGACTTGTGCTTGGCTCGTTTTCGATGAGCCGGATCACTCGGATCGATTATCACCAGCCATCATATTTGAATTTTAGATCCAAAAACATTAACCCCCTATTTGAAACTCATTTTATTTTTCATTCTTCATTTCAACCACACATTCTATCAATAAAATAATATTACACATAAATTCAAAAATTCTCCTTACTTTTTAACTACACAATCTTCTATCAATCACTATTTCAAATGAAATTTTCCACCCAAAATGGGTTTCAAACAAGGGCTAAATTTAAACCTCTACAAATCTTTTTCTCGAAATTTGGAATCCTTTTTTTTTTTTTTTTGTGATAATAGATTGAAGATGTAAGACACTTTTTCTGTGGGTGTGGTGTTGAAAAAATGGAAATAGGCTGCAAAATATGTGTAACAAACTGTCATAAGTGATGATGACAGCGATGATAAAATTTTAACGAAATTTAACAAGATTTAAAACATTATGAAACATAATTATACAAAATGTAACATGTTGTGTTACAAAATTTCTTGTAAAATAATTAAAATAAAAAATAGTAATTTGAGAATAAAAAAATTAAAAGTAAATATATATTAGCAATTTATTTAATGGTTTTTCTGAATTGTTCCCTACTTTTTAAGTTGGGTTATATCCCATCTAAAGTGTAACCAAATCAATTCAAATTATTAAAACTTGTGTGGTCGGCACGAAATTAAAGGTTTGTTCTTGTAAATTTCATAAATCCTTATTGTAAATAAATAGTAAAATACAATATTTTGGAGCACGTATGTTGAATCTTTTCGTTTAAAAGATTAAACTATTAAAAATTTACACACATTCATTTAAATATATTAACACGTCCTCACGTGCATATCAAATTCTTCTAAAGTGTTTATTTCATCTTAAAAGTACATCAAGATTTATGTTTGAGAATTGTTTATAACTGATTTAAATTATAATTTGATAAAGTGAGTGACACATAAGTGCATTACTTATAGAAATGTATATAGAATCTCGAAATGTATAGATAAAAGTAATTTGACCTGAAACGAAGTATTTGTAATTTTAACACTTGCCAAACAAAGGCTTAAACATTCAGTATTGCTATTGTCAAATGAGATTTAAAAAAATATATATATTAATAAACCTATTTAACAAATTATTCAAACATTTTATCACTGTTTGGTAGAGATTAAAATCATATTTTTAATAAATTTTGATAAAAATTGATGGAATACGTGATTATTATTTTATGAAATGCGTGGTTAAGATTAATTGTTGACTTTAATTTAAATTTTTAGTGATATCAAAAAGGGCTTAATACTTTGAACAAAATTTCTCCACACGCTTTCTTAAAAACACTATTAACAAGTAAAAAAATTAACTTTATAATTTATAGCTTTTAAGTTAAGTTGAACGACCTTCTGAACAATACTCATAAACAAAGCAAACAAAATCATTATACAAATTTCTTTCAAGAAAGCCTAAAAACAATGTGTAAATTACAAATCCATGGATCTTTACAAACATGATTCCTCGAAGACGAAGTTATTTAAGGATCAAGTCGGCGATACAAAATGAAAAATAGTACTGATTAAATTATCAGAATGGCATCTTTTTAGTTGATATTGCCAAAAGATGATAACACAACCTGATCAATGTATCGGATATTGATAGATGAATACAAATCACTATATTCCAACTTCCTGCAACAATTGATGCGAAAAAGAAACAAACCCGAAAGAAAAACACTGCTCATTCATTTGAGCTAACCTTAAAAAATTTACTTACAAGAAAATAAATACTCTTTTTTAGTTGTGAAAGTTGAAAATTAAGTCATACTTACTTTGATACTAGTCTTACGCCCATGCAATGCAAGGGCTGCATTATTTTTAAGGTAATGTTAGCTTGTCGAATATTAATAGAATTATTCTCAAAGTTCAGTAAGTTTTCAGATGAATCTTAGGCACTTACTATTCTTTAGCGTTTAGACATACACTTAGTAAATAAAATTCATGGCTCAATTCACTCTAAATAACATATTCTCAAACGTCCTTGTGCCTGTGTGAGATTCTTTTAAGGATGGAGGTTTTCAAGGAACATGAAGTAAGGTACATATTTCATATTTTAGTCACAGAAATTGATACATATAAAACCACACTCTAATATGAACATGGGATTAGATATACACAACCAAAATAAGCCAGTTAAGGAAGCTTTTGGATGTTGAAGTGGTGAGGTCAATTCACTGGGTCCCTCCGTGTCAGAGAAAGAAAGTTGTTGATATGTTCTCTAAACTTGAATTTAGGGTGTCCAAACTTATTAACACTCCTATACATCCATTTGTCTCGGAGGTAATCAATGTGAATTACAGGATAACCCTTGAAGATATATAAGATCAGTTGGAAAGTTGAACTATCTCATAGTCACAGGATCAGACATCTTTTTGTGTGGTCAATCAGCTTCTTACTTTTTCCAGAGTAGTCAATGATGCTGTGGTGTGTGTTTTAAAGTATCTCAAAAGCACAGTGATGCCAATTGGGCTACATCTCCATTTGATAGAAGGTAAACAGCAGAATACTATGTATTCACCTGCAATAAAGAACTATCTTAGGAAGATAAATAAGCAGAAGAATGCAGTCCCCAAGGTGATTAAAAGGTCTGAAGTACCAAGCAATAGCTCATGCTACTTGTAATTTTGTTTGGTTAAAAAATATGTCACCAGAGTCGGTACATGTATATTCTCAGTCTAGGACTTAGTTTATAAACTTCCAATTGAGTATTTCTGTGATAATAGTTATTCAGGCAACAAATGTAAATTCTACATACTAGTTAGCTGATCTAATCATCAAGCCATTGAGTGATCAGAGGGGTTGTAACACTTGTAACAAGTCGGAAATATATTATACATGTTCCACCTTGAGACAGAGTCTTAAAGGATACAATAGACCCTGCACATGCAGGATTAAGTATTAACTGTGGTAGCAAATCCTAGTTCCTTCTCCTAACTCTTGATGTCACATGATTTCCCTTTTCTTACCTAGTGTATTCCACAAGAAGTTATCCATTCCATTCTGATGTTCGACAAAATGAAAAACACTGTAAAATAATATTTTCATCCATGATCAAGATTCAAAGTTAAATAAAATAGAAAGAGAAAGCATCGAAATTTGACTGTTCTTTTAGGGGCATGTCCTGAAAACATAAAAACCTTAGATAGTAGAAAAAAAGTCTAAATAATGAAAAGCTTTGTGCCATTTGATATTCACCGACGGAAAATTGAACGCTTACCTGATGTACATGTGTCGAAAAATAACTGAATTTTAATCATCTCCAGTTTGTAAAGAGAAATTTCATTTCTGAGACTTTCATCCTTCTCCAATGTCTCTGCCCAAGTTGGGATATCTTGAGCTGGTTACTTTTCATGTTTATGACCGTCGATCTGAACAATGCCTCCTGATTTTTGATCTTCGGCAATCTGATTTACATCAGCATTGCTTGATTGATGGCCAGATATATTCTTCTGGATGACAGAGAGTTCTTCCATAAATGCAGGTTTTAGAAGGCTTTGCATAGCAACCTGAGCAACAAATAAATTTACTGGATTGAAGAGGTAATAAGATTGGCAAGTAAAATGGAAGTATTCTAAGTAGGAAGAGATACGCAATGATAATTCACAAAATAGATATATAACATGAGAATATATAGAAAGAGATACGCAATGATAATTCACAATATAGATATATAACAGGAGTATATGTTAAGTTCAAAGATACGCAAAAATTAGTTTGGCAGCCATGGTAAGAATAATCCACGTTTCACCTTTTGGTTTAATGCTAGACATTGAGCAAAAGAATCTGATAAAGATAGTTACCTCAGTTAACATTTTGGCAAAATACATAGGATGCGAAGATTGTATTGTCTCCAATTTTGCCCGGTCCCCCAGTGATCCATCAGATTCCTCATCTTGGTCTTCCTCATCGTCAAGAATGGCAACCCAATACCATAGATGAGCAAATATCAAGGTTCACAGACTTCAGTGCTATAGTTCTGACAGTCGAGATACAAAAATTGAACAAAAGATTCCACCTTTTCATTATTATCATCCTCTTCACCATCGTCACTATCTTCATTATTGTCCTCATCATCAAAATCGCTATCTTCATCATCCAGCTCGTCTATGCCAAAATCAATTTCCTCCATCTCACTGATTATTTTTTGCTGTATCTAGTCCAATAATGACTTGCTGCATTGTTTTAAAAGTAAAGTAAGCCTCCATAAATTATTAATTGAAGTTGGAAGAACCTATTAGTTCCCAGAACTTTTCCCCTTTTTCTCTTGTTCAAAAAATAATCCCTTTTCTCTGATTTTGTTCGTCTTAAACATTAAGTGAAGAGAGCAAACACAACTTATACTGGTTGAACCTATTATTTTCCAGAATCATTTTTTCTCTTTCCCATAATCCATTTTCTTTGATTTTATTCGTCTTTGACATGAAGCAGAGAGTGCAAATATAATTTGTAGCTTGGCAATCAAGAGTGTCCGGATATTACATAACATATCTTCTCATGTAGATTTCAAGCTAACACTATAAGTTCTTTCTACATGAAGACCGAATCAAGATGCCTTAGAAATAGAGCATAATAACTTTACCATATACTGATATATACGAGAAAGCACACACCAGACTAAGAAATTGATAGGCAATTAAAAGAAGATAAAAATAATGTTGCCTTAGCTGTAAGTAATGTATTCAGGTTTACATTGCTAATGTTTCCAATAAAATTTTACAAGAATAAATTCTCTCAGTCATGTATATTTTTAGCTCTTTCCACAATGGTTTCCTCGGAAGTTAGAGCTTGCAGGACATCTTCATCATTCTTCACTTGAAAGTATACATGTGACAAATACAAAATCAGCTAAAACTTCAGTAAACTAACACATGTAATGTTAACTGCAAATATCTTACTTCCATACTCATCAGTTACATAAGTTAATGTTCTCGTGAATTGTCGCTCACGAAACCTGAAAACATCAACGTCGTTTTGTTGTTCACCTGAGAAATCGAATTTCAATATAAAATTAGAATTACATATTTTGTTATGAGATTTTTTGCTGTAAAATCAAATAACTATTGAAATCACATTATTTTTCTTGAGTGCTACTTCAATTATAGTTTGAGTAGTTTCGGCTGGTGTGAGTCTAGCCAATTCAGTGGCCATTTCCTCAGATGGGTGATACATTTGTGGTTTAGCATTCTACTTCACCGGACCCAAGCTCAACTGCTCTTTCGCCATCGCTCTTATTCTTCTGTTTCTGAACATTCCATTGCAGCTTCTTCCAACAAAATTATCAGTTCGCTTTCTTTATTTATTGCTGCACAGCATATAATAAAGCCAAGACATCCAGCATTTTATAGTTTCAAAGGAAAATTTCCTCATTTTCGCCGTGTTCACAACAGACAAAATAAAAGTTAAATTCCAGCTCCAAACGAAAAAAAAAAAAATCATTTAATATTAGTTTACCAATCAATCAAACGACATAATCACCACATGTATTTTCCGTAACTTCGATGAGCTCCGATTGAAAAAGGTAAGGAAGACAAACATCAACAAACTTCATTTTTCAACGGCATCAATCAAGAATAGCAAAAAATCATGATAAGCATTAGGGAAAAATCTAAAACCTTCCTTTTTGAATTAACAATACCAAAATCACTAACCTTGATCTTTTCGAGAAGTTCATATCCCGTCATCCTTGACATCGAATAGTCTGTCATAATCAGATTCACCTTCAACCCCTAAACTCAAATATTAAAGATAATCAATCTAAACCAAATACTAATCCTTTTACTATTACTTAATAGAAAACTCAATTCCGAATCTCAAAATTTTAAATGAAATGAAATGATGGGGCCAAAACTTCGTATTCTTCTAAAAAATTATAGCAAGAAAATCCAGTTTTTGGTTACATCAAATTCAACAGAGCTTTTCTGTCAATCCAATCCCAATACTTTAAAACCGTCCTTCCACTTTCTATAGCAGTAACTGCAAAACCACAATTTTAATCAATTCCAAAAACCTAAAACCACAAATGAAAAAACCCAATTCAAAACCTTGAATTATTATTAACAAAACACCAAACCTTTGCAGCTAGAAATCTTCAATAATCCCTCATTAGTAAGTACTCTAAATATTCACTTTTTCACGTCAAACTACCTATTCTTTCCCAAGAATCACAAAGAACAGTTTCAAGAAATTGATAAACAAACATGCTTGAGACGAGTCTGAAAATTTCTGCATACTAAAGGAAAAACAGTTCCTGAAGTGTAAAAATAAGCTGATTTCCCTAATTCTTAGAATCAAAAAGTTCCAAAAAGGGTCAATTGAGGTTTCTTAATCCTTGTCAAAACCTGGACGGACCAAGATACGAGGAAGAAATCATGTAACAAGGGGATAATCATATTCCAAAAATCTTATATTTGATTCTTCTCCGCCATAAGACAGCTGAAGATATCATAAAAACCACGTTTAATGAAAACTATGATCCCAAAAATATATGTTATCAGATAATACTGAATACTCAATCTTCAAACGGCAAATAGAATATACGCAAGTATACATACAAAAGGTAAATTCTAGCTAAGCACTACATTAAAGCATAAAAGAATATACGCAAGTATACATAACATGATGCACCAGGAGTAAGAATGTAATGAACCAATAAACTTCTACATTTCAAAAATGAAGTCATCATTTATTGCAAGGGAGCTAGTCGTAGCGTTTACAGCATGTTTGGCTACGCTGACTTACTTTATGAGAAGTGTTTTTTTCCAAGCATGTTTGGACATGTTATACTTATTCCTCACTTATAAGTAAAAAAAAATGCTGATTATTTTGACACTAATTAGAGGATTACTTCCGACCTACAAAAAAATTATTTATGCAAAAACTCATTTATTTAATCTTGCAAGCTTATCCAAACATTTACTAAATAACCAGAGAAGCACAGACAAAGAGTGCACGGACCCTGGTCAACTTAGGCATATACCGCGATTTACCTCCGCTCATTGTTGAGGGGCCGGTGATGGGTGGCCCAGGACATAGTTCGGCGTAAGTTGGGATACCTGGGTATCAAACAAAAAAAAAAGTGTGTATTTGTAACTCACTAATAAGGGCTTTTGGAGTGCTTGGTCTACTATTTTCCTCTTGCATTCTAGCTTGGACAGTTATCCATTTGATTAGCTCTGTAACTAACCAAGATTCGGAGAAAACATTTTATAAGAAATGGCCATGGCTTGATCACGTGTTGCCCTGCAGTCAACAAATTTCACACATTGATAGACAAAACATACTATAATTCTATGTTTGGATCCTGGATCACAGTACTTTCTTGCTGGAAATAGATTGAGGTCAAGAAGCAGAATACCTATTTTTTACCTAGAGTTATATACCCCTCAGATTCTAATGTAAGAAATAAATTTCACAACTTTACTATCACATATATCAAACAAGCAAGTGATAGAAAACTGAAAATAAAAAAATGGCGATGGCTTATAGCAATCCTTCATATATTACAAAAAATC
>CAIGRB010143114.1:99584-110265 GCA_903798255.1 Fraxinus quadrangulata
ATTTGGCTAAAAATCATCTGCGTTTGAGGTGCCTTGTGTCGAAAGTCTTCCTGACATAAAAAATATGTGGGTCCCGTTTGGTCGAGGGCAACGACAATAACGACGGTACAAGATGATTAGTGGATGGATTATCGATTGAGGGGAAGCCACAATGATATGATCCTTCGTTTGAGGGGAGGATTGTTGGGAGCAAAAGAAGTCCCAGATCGACTAGACATGAGAAATATGATGAATTTAGAAGTGTAGGACAATGCTTCATTGGTATGAGGCCTTTTGGGTAGTATCTAAAAGCAAATTCGTGAAGACCCAGGCCCAAATCGAATAATATCATACCAGTGTGAAGTTTAGCAGATCCTAACAGGCGATGCTTTCTGGCAAAGTCTACAGAGAGGAGAGAACGTGGGATAGAGAGAAGAGAAAATGTTGAGGATAAAAACTATTAGGGTTTTAGTGTGGGTGGATAGGTATGGGTTAGGTGGGATGAATATGTATATTTAATTTTGTAATATAATTATTGATATTTAAAATTTTAATTATCATCTAATTTTTTAAAGAAAAACATGTAAATCTAAATTTTGACACGTGAAATTCTGGTGGGTTGTTATTTTCGCTTGATAAAACGTGATATCATCCAACTTTATGTACCCATTCATAGAATTTATGGATGGGTTTTGCTTGGCACATGGGCCTGTAGTTCATATAGGGCCATTTGTAACAATTATTTTCTTAATTTTTTTTTTCAATCGAATTCTTATTTTTAATCATCGATTCGTTAGTACATATCGACCTTAATGATAATTTATATTAAAATATTTTATTTTCATGCTTTGATGCGATGAAAAATATTTTTTCACACTTTTTAGTTATTTATTTTAAAAAAATATATAATGAAAAATAAGTTGTTTTATGTCATTTTAATGGATTTTTGGACATAAAACTGTTATAAATACAAAATATGTTAATTAGTGGAAAGTTTGAGGATAATAATGTTAAGAAAAATTGTTAGAGATATAAGTGCTATAATGAGCAAAGTTAAAAATCTTAAATACAATTAAGATGTGTGCAAGAAAAAAAATTGTGGCGTCCATATAATTTATTTTTACATTTTACCCAAAAGTTTGAAAGAAAAAGGTATTTCAAAATCAGAATTTACGTACGCAACTTTAAATTATCTTCAATGTCCACACATGACCATAGATTTTTTGGATATCGTGGCATTGTTTTCCGTGGCAATAAACCAAGAAAAAATCTACACGTACGTGCAGCACGACAACCTAATGAAACGTGAAGCTTATGTTCTGGTTTGCAAAACGTGGTGAATTTGCAGACTAAATAATTTTAGGAACATTTTTTTATAGTATTGTGAAATAAAAAATAAAATAATTTTTTTTCCGCGAAGATTCATGTTGATGGCTAAAAATAACGTAACATCTTTAGATACATAGAAAAATCTTAACATAATAAACTGAGTAATGTTTGCTGGAATTTGATGTAATAGAATTTGCTTGATTTTTAGTGTAAGTGGTATTGAAAGATTTTTTGACAGCCCGGCTCATTTTGTTGCACTTGTACCCGAGTGTAGGATAACATATTGAAACTTATCCTCTTAGTCATGTCAAGCTACCATGTTCGACATAATGTTACTGTCCCTTTTGGAAAGAATTGATTGATATGGGTGATTTAGAGTATCTCCAAGAGACTTTCTAAATATGAAATATTCTCTATTTTAAAGAGTCCACATTTAAAATCATGCTGCAAGAGACTTTTTAAATTAATATTTTAATTTAGAGAATTAAATGTATTCAAAGTATTTCAATTTTCAATGTATGAAAATAATATAAAGAAAAATTAGTTAAAATAAAAGATAAAGAAAAATAATAAATATTTTTTTGGAGTAGTAAAATTAAGTATTAAANGGCTTTCCCCAACCTCAACAGAAAGCTTTTGGAGTATGGTTCTCGCATGATCCATAATGGAGTATGGCTCTCATTTTCATTCTTCTACTCATTTTCAACCAGATATTCTACAATAAAATAATATTTTTCATCATATCAATAACATTTCCTTCTTTTTCAACCAAACATTTTCCATCAATCTAATATTCCAAAATACATTCTTCTAAAATAATGGGGCTCAAACACTCTAAATATAATGCATTCTCACACTAGAAGAATGTATTTTGGAATATTAGATTGATAAAGAATGTATGGTTGAAAAAGAAAGAAAAATTATTGATGTGATAATCAATATTATTTTATTGAAAATGTGTGGTTGAAAATAAGTAAAAGAATGAGAATGAAAATTTTAATGTGAATCAAACACGTACATAATACAAACAAACATTGTAGATGCCTAATATTTTATAAAGCGTGTTCCAAAGTTTTAGAAACCTAATATTTTCCTCCAACAAAAAACTTGGTTTAATTATCGGAAACACGTCATAACTAATACTCATCACGAGATTAATAATAATAATAATAATAATAAAAGTATTCTCGATCCATTTTACCATTACAATGGATGAGAGACTGCAAAATTAAAAACGACTCCAATTTTATTAATATGAGTGTTCTTAACTGAGATTTTAATGCATTTTTAAATATTACAACTTCGAATGAATTTTGTGAATTTGTATATATTTCATCAAAATTCATAAGAATCTCATTAAAATTGTGAAATTTCTAAAGAGTTGGTTATTTGTATTTTTAGGCTTGAAATCCAACCGAATCTTTTGAAATTTTTTCATTAATGAAATTTTTATAAATTCACGAGTTATTAAGAATATCTAAATTTTAATGAGTTTCATTAAAATTCATTAAGCCCCTCTTTGATGGTCATTATAAAAGGAAAAATGATGTTTTGAATAGTGTTTTTTTAAAGAATGCGTGGTTAAAAAGTAGGAAAAAGTTTTGACTTTACATGTAAAATATTTTATTGTGTGAATAAGCTGATTGAAAATGAAAATGAGAATAAAAAATTTTGAAATAAAGAGAGTTAAACATGGGTTAAATCTCAGTTGGGACACCTAGAATTTTTAAAAATTATTAGAATATCAAATAGAGATACTTCAATTTGCAAGGGCTTTTAAAATTCATTAAAGCGTGGACGCTCCAAAATTAAATTATTGATATTCTTGGTCAAGGACCAAAACAGTGTTTCTTTTTGATATTCAAAGTTAATAAAAATTTAGTGGGATTGAATGCGGCTTGTGAAACATGTGTTGATTGACATAAAAACTTGATCTATAATGCTATATGGACGGTATTTGTTGACAATATCAGTGATCCGAATTTTAGAAGTACATTGAATCAAGATTGTCAATCATATTTGTACAATTATAAATAGGCTTTAGTCCCATTGGTAACCATAACGTTAAATCAATTCTCTCCTACAAGCATGGATATGCTTTCCATTTCCTTAATCTTTTTATTCTCTCTAGCTATTGTCATCTCTTATTATACTATAGTTAATGGCAAAAGATGTCACAAAAAAAGAGCTCCAGAACCACCAGGAGCATTGCCCTTCATAGGTCACCTCCACCATCTAGGGGGCAAAACACCGGTGGCGCGAATATTGGGAGCAATGGCTGATAAACACGGCCCCATTTTCTCACTCCGGCTGGGCAGCCACTCCGCGGTGGTGGTGAGCTGTTGGGAGATGATGAAGGACTGCTTCTCCACCAATGATCAAACTTTTGCAAGCCGGCCGAGCATGGCGCTAACCAAGTATATTGGGTACAACGGTGCAGGTTTTGCACTAGCACCTTATGGAACTTATTGGCGTTATCTTAGGAAAATGGTCACTGTAGAACTTCTAAGTAGCCAACGACTTGAGAAGTTTAGTCATATCCGAGTGTCTGAACTAAATCATTCTATAAAAGATTTGTATTTACGATGTGAAAAGAACGGTGAGTTTTCCAAGATAACTCTAAGCAAATGGTTCGAGGACTTAACATTCAACATAACCATGAGAATGCTAGTTGGAAAGCGATTTTCGAATAGCAAGAATGGTGGTGAAGAATGGCTATTCAAAGAAGCTATAAAGAAAGAATTGTACCTCAGTGGCGTTTTTGTTGTGTCTGATGCAATTCCGTCGCTTGAATGGATGGATATTGGAGGGTATTTGAAAGCTATGAAAACGACAGCCAAATACATCGACGAAGTGCTCGAGAATTGGTTGAAAGAACATGTGCAAAACAGGAAGGAATGCAACAAAGACGGCGAATCTGATTTCATGGATGTAATCCTATCCACTTTCCCCGAGACTGATATGGAATCGGGTTGCAACCGTGACACTGTCATCAAGGCAACGATACTAGTAAGCACTTATTTTTCTATTAGACAGTTGTTCAGTATTTATTATCGAGTTGCCTCACTATTCTTACGTTAATAAATGTGCTGAACTTTGTTCAGATTCTTACTTTGACTGGCACAGAAAGCATAGCCGAGACGCTAATATGGGCACTGTCTTTGTTACTAAACAACCCACAAGCTATAGAAATTGCCCAGAAGGAATTGGATATCCATGTAGGAAGACACAGATTAGTTGAAGAAACAGATATCAAGAAGTTAAATTATTTACAGGCTATTGTGAAGGAAACCCTACGTTTGTACCCACCAGGTCCACTTTCTGGGCCTCGTGAGGCCATGGAAGACTGTTATGTTGGCAACTATTATGTCCCGAAGGGTACTCGACTGATTGTTAACTTGTGGAAGCTACATAGGGATCCAAAGGTGTGGTCTAATCCCAATGAGTTTCGACCCGAAAGATTTCTTGAGGAACATAGCAAAGTGAGTTTTTGGGGACAGAATTTTGAGTACATTCCATTTAGTTCAGGTCGAAGAATGTGCCCAGCTGTGAACTTCGGTACGCAAGTAGTTCATTTTGCCCTTGCTCGTTTGCTTCAAGGATTTTGTGTATCGGCACCAATGAATATGCCTGTAGACATGTGTGAAGGTCCAGGGATAGCTTTGCCCAAGGTGAAACCTCTCGAGGTTCTTATCACCCCTCGACTTCCTACAGGGCTCTATGAAAGTATCTAGATCGTGTATTTACTTTCGAGTTACTAGTATGATACATTGTAACTACGTATCTTTAATGTATTGATTGTACTATTATCAATAAAATCACAAATAAATAATATTCTCTGTGTAGCATGGTGCTTTAAAAGTTAAAACATAGCAAAATCCAAAACAGTTGCTGAAATGCAAATAACTTCTATACATTATTCTTTCGTCCACACTGAAAGGACAATACTCTGTACATCTCTCTATTTACGAGGAGCGAATCCTCGAGTCAAAAGAAGAAACCCAATATATACAAATGCGCTTAATGAGCTTGCAAGCCTTGAACTTCGGTTCTGGCCTATTCAATTTTCCTCAAGCTTATATAAAGCATTCACGCATTCTTCTACATCCCATAAGAATGAACCAAAAGCAACGGCCTCCAGCACAAATCTCTTGAGACTTGCATAAGACGTGGAAATTAACTCATCGGTTTCGAGCAGTTGAGGAAAATCTTCAATTATCAAAGAACCATGCTCAATATATCGCACAAATACTGAATCAAACACCACAATACACAAGCCCAAAACCCACAAACACTCCAAAATCGATTGCTTTCTTGGCTAGCCCACAAAGGGTTTTGGTATGAGTTATTTGCAGCCACACAAAAAAGTCACAAAGGCTAGAAGAAACAAGAATAAGAAACCGCAACAGTGGAAGCACCAAGCAAGAACTGTAGCCCCCGGTTTCTCTTCTCACAAGTAAGTGTAAATATATTTTCATACACCAAAGCCAACACACGGGAGTCAAACATATATAGGTTTGAAGTGGGCTTTTAAGTTAGGTAATAATTAGGCCCAATAGCTAATAGGTAGTGGGTAAATGGACTATCAACCTGAGAAGTCATCCAAGATTTACGAGTCGGGCTATGAGTAACACTAATTAAATTAGGTTACTTCAAATGATCCAAATAAGTTGTAGGATTGATTTGAGCGATTGTGGTGTCGATATTTCACTTCACTTATCGACCGAGACCTATGAAGTATAACCCAAAAAAAGGTTTAATATTATCGTCTAAGATTTATTGGGTATAAAAAATCCCAACAAATCTCCACCTTGATACCTAATCAATCTACACGTAACCGAAACACACAATTTATACTTGCATAATCAAGGTAACCAATAAAATTGGTATCACAAATCTTACCTCGTGTTTCGGACCTAAAACACATCATACCTGCTACATGTATTCACTAGAGCTAAGGTCAAGAAAACATCTGAGCAAAAGCAGACAATAACAGCAAACAGTTAAGAGCAAATAAACATGCGATGAACATATAACATAAGATAATCCACATATATTTCCAAAATACATTTACACGGAATAATAGATTAACACCAAGTTAATCAAGCACACGGCCAACACTTATGCAACAAATGTATAAATGACCCCACGAAAAGATCTCACTACACTTATCCTATCACATTCCGTGTTGCTTACACCTCGAGAACACATATCTCACTTCATCGCCCACCAAGTTCATCAGACTGATCACTCAACTCATGTATAACTGGTAAATCTATAAATCCTAAGTTCTCGTGATAATCCTCTATCACCACATCACTTTTCCCAGCCTATGTGGATAATGAGTCTCTACCTAACAGAAGTAATAGAAATACCACTCTCACACTCCACTTGATCGGGGTTTTTCACAGATAAAGGATTTCAGACATTTAATCACCTCTCATCTCTTAATCCAAATGTCACAATCCACATTCCCGGTACAAACCAACAATGTACCCCTTGGCATCTATGCTCCACCTTACCAAAAGACATACAATACACTGCTAATACATCCCAACCCACTATGCATGCAAAAAATTACACAAAGTAATAGGATCACTCCAATTCATGCCAATGTACATATCAAACACATTAAAATGCAACATATAATCATGTAACGGCATTGAGCAATCACACATATGCAGAAAGAATTACACACGGATGCACGTGCAGTAACTAGGTTTACACTCAATAAACCTCACTAGGGTCATCATTTGACCCTACGACCCATTTGTCACGTCTCTCATCTTATCATTCTGCTTATCCTTTTTCTTCTTGGGACAGTCTCTAATAAAGTGTCCAATGTTACCACAAATGTAACATCATCTACCACTAGACTTGTCCCATTTCTTGCCCTTCATTCTACTCCTCATCTAGAGGTGGCAATCAAGCCGAGTAGCTCGTCGCTCGACCGCTCGGCCCGTTAGCTCGACCGCTCAACTCGTAAAAAAGTGACTCGTGAGCCGCACGGGTTTGTCCAAAGCCGAGCTCGTTTTTTGAAGAGTGGCTTGTGGATTTTTTTTTAAGTTTAGAAAAGTTATAGTGAAAAAATAAAAAAAAGGAGCTCTGGGCTGAGTAACGAGCCCAGCAGAAGCTCAGTTCGTTACAAACGAGCACAAGCTCGGTTCGTGCTCGTGCTCGTGCGTATACGGGCCGAGCCGGCTCAACTCGACCAATTGCTATCACTATCTTCATCATATGCAACTTACCACTTCTCTTATTCTCTTTTCAAGCTTTAATCTCTATCTCACTACTTTTAAAGGAAATTACAACAATCTCAGGTGTTAAAGTGTCCCTACGTACTTAATTGTATTTTTAACATCTCTATATAAATCATGTATAGAATTCAGCAAAATAATGGCCTTATAAGTGTAAGACACTTTTTCATCACAATTAACGATATCTTGAATAAGTTTGTTGAAAATATCTAAATTGTCATCAAGATCATTTGAATGATCCATTTTAAAGTTGAAAAATCTTTCAATCGAGTACAACTTATTAAGAGTAGATTTAAGCAAATATAAGTCCTCCAATTTTTGCCAAAGTTCTTTAATATAATCAAGTTTTTCAACTTTTCTCAAAACGGTGTCGAATAAGTGTAAAATAATTGAAGTGTAAGCAAATTTATCATTTTTTTTATGTGTTTCTGTTAAATTTACAAGAAATTTGTCATCTACGACATTTGAAACTTTTTGTTGAACCAACATTCCATTCATCTTTTGTTGCCAAATTGAAAAGTCTCATTTCCCATTAAAAATTCAAATTTCGAAATGTGAAGATATTTTGAAAAACAAAACAATAAAAATGTACAAATATGTCATACAAACTAATCCTAAGGCAATAATATACACCGTTCTAGATTCTCAGGTTTTCGTGAGACTCGAGATCTCAGATTAAGGGAATATTCAAATAGGTCAAGTCTAGGTGTTCTAACGGAATAGTCAATGCAACACGAAGATATGTCAACAAAAAAATTTTCAAATTCTCACGCAATTAAACACAGAAACAATTATCAACTTGTAGTAAAATCCAACACTTCAAATAGAGCATATAGTTCCTAAATTCTAGCACAAGCAATGTTATACCACATGGTAACCTTAATTCTAATATCATCACACACGATGATGCGCTAATACTGAAATTTAAACGGGATTAGTCAATTTACCAGAGCGGACCTATCTGAATCCGTAAATTACGAGAAATATGATTTTGACACTTTAGGGCCACCATTATTTGCCCTAAAGTCTGCAGCAACCAATTGAATACAAAACTGAATCCCGAATGCGCAGGGGCAAAATCTTCCAAATTTTACCATATAACCTGAAATAAAAACTAACAACACCAAATCGTTAGAAATCACGTTAAGAAAATTCTGTCTGAAGAAATTCTCCCCAGAAAATGTCGAACGCGCCCCCAGGTGCCGCTGTCGGAACTGCCACGCACCATCGCCGACCGTCATCCCTACGCGTGGTCGACCCATGAGCGCTTCCACTTGCAAATCAAGGTTCTGGCCTCCGTTTCACCAATGGACTTTTGGTTTGGTCGGAATCGTTAATTTCAAGTCCGATTTTTGGAATAGTTTAGACTGCTTCGTTTTTGCAGGCTTTTGCATTGTTTCTGGNTTATACCACATGGTAACCTTAATTCTAATATCATCACACACGATGATGCGCTAATACTGAAATTTAAACGGGATTAGTCAATTTACCAGAGCGGACCTATCTGAATCCGTAAATTACGAGAAATATGATTTTGACACTTTAGGGCCACCATTATTTGCCCTAAAGTCTGCAGCAACCAATTGAATACAAAACTGAATCCCGAATGCGCAGGGGCAAAATCTTCCAAATTTTACCATATAACCTGAAATAAAAACTAACAACACCAAATCGTTAGAAATCACGTTAAGAAAATTCTGTCTGAAGAAATTCTCCCCAGAAAATGTCGAACGCGCCCCCAGGTGCCGCTGTCGGAACTGCCACGCACCATCGCCGACCGTCATCCCTACGCGTGGTCGACCCATGAGCGCTTCCACTTGCAAATCAAGGTTCTGGCCTCCGTTTCACCAATGGACTTTTGGTTTGGTCGGAATCGTTAATTTCAAGTCCGATTTTTGGAATAGTTTAGACTGCTTCGTTTTTGCAGGCTTTTGCATTGTTTCTGGCCGTTTGCAGGTCTGGTTTTTGCTGAAAATCTACCACCAACGTGGCTCTAATACCAAATGTTGAGGAAAATATTCAATCACCAAAGAACCGAGCTCAGTATATCGCACAAATGCCGAATCAAACACAACAATAGACAAACCCAAAACCCACAAATACTCCAAAAGTGATTGCTTTCTTGGCTAGCCCACAAAGGGTTTTGGTACGAGTTATTTGTAGCCACACAAAGAAGCCACAAAGGCTGGAAGAAATAACAAGAAGAAACTGCAACAGTGAAAGCATCAAGCAAGAACTTTAGCCACCAGTTTCTCTCCTCAGGCAAGTGCAAATATATTTTCATACACTAAAGCCAACACACTGGAGTCAAACATATATAAGTTTGGAGTGGGCTTTTAGGTTAGGTAATAATAGGGCCCAATAACTAATAGGTAGTAGGGAAATTGACTGTCAACCAAAGAAGCCATCCAAGATTTATGGGTCGGGCCATGAGTAACACTAATTAAATTAGATTATTTCAAATGGCCCAAATAGGTTGTAGGATTGGTTTGAGCGATTGTGGTATCGATATTTCACTTCACTCATCGGCTGAGACCTATGAAATATAATCCAAAAAAATGATTTAACATCATCGCTCGAAATTTATTGGGTATCAAAAAATACAAAACGAACAAACCTGTATTCTCATCTCCAAAGAGAGCAAAACTATGTCTCTCAATCAGATTCACAGCCTCCTTAGACTTCGGTTTCGCGCACATCTTCAGTGTTTCCGAGTCGAATCCCATCACATAACACATCAATTTCTTGTATTACTTGCCTAGACTACATGACACTTGACCAATAGATGTAGACCTTGGGCTGCTAATGTGACCAAATGCAACGTACTTCGAACCTAAAGACAACATCTCCGAGAGTGGAAACTGGAAATAAGCATCGGTACCAAAATCTGGGTTTGTTAGATCTAGGCCCCGTTCCAGATGGTACCTCAACGAGGCGGACCTCAAGAAGTATCCATAAAAGATGGAAGCATCATACAGTCTGCAGAGACGAAGCCTCGGGATCTCAGTTGTGGCCCAACCGTCAGTGACATTGGAGTTTGCTTTCTTGCAAACAACGGCAGCAATGTGTTGAGAATTTACTTAAACATGCGTAGCGAAAAATAAGTAATTTCAATT
>CAIGRB010143150.1:0-15007 GCA_903798255.1 Fraxinus quadrangulata
TTCACCAGACAGTAATCATGACACTCTAAATAGAAATCAACTTCCAAGAGAGAAAATTAAGTAATTAACAGTGCTATTTTCATTCTAGATTCCATGTAAATACTTGGTGCCATGCATGGGGACTAGGCCACCATGCATTGCTATTATTACAATGAAAACCCTTTTTATAGACAGGAGCAAATTATAATAATAATAAAAGTCAAAAGAATATTCCTCTTTTCACTATTTTCGCTTGTTCTGTCATTTAACAACATCAAGGTGCATCAAAGCTTTGACATTTTACACAGTGTCTCCAAGAAAGAAACAAGTTTCTGTTTTCTCAGTGACCAAAGGGTGGAAAACCATATTGGAAAGAGTATTCTGTCAATGCACTTTTACATACAAGTGTTAAAATGCAATAACACAAAAATCATCTTTCCTCCAATACTCAAAAATTTTGAAGCCAGGTTCAAATCTTGAAACCCCTATAAAAGCTTTAATCCATCAGCCAAAAACCTAAAGGAGATTAAGTCAAAATTCCCTCTCTTCCTCTACTCACGGTATTAGAGAATACTTGACATAACCCCTTGCAATGCCAATTTTACATACCACAGTATAACCTATACGGATTAATTCTCTATCATACAATAAAATTTCCCAATCCGAACTTGGAATAATGGGCTAAATTAATCCTCTATAAATTAATGAACTCTATCAAAATATAATAAAATTTCTCAGTCGCAACCTTATTAATTTATAGAGATTATACTACAGTAACTCTGTTTTCATACATTTTAGGGGCATTTACATAGATTCCTCTGCCACTTGGTGCTTTTATCAGTGTAATAATATAATGTCAAAGGCAACATCCTCAATGATCTGCAGGCTTAAGTGATAAACAGTATCTATGCATGTGTCAGTTATACGTTCATAATTGCGCCATAGACCGGACTACACCCATATTTAGTGCTTTCATTACTATAAAGAGGCTTTTTTTTTTTTTTTTTACAACAGGAAATTCCTCCTTTCATTCTTCCTCCACTTTCCCTATTTATCATCTCATCTGTATTAGTTCCCTAGCACAATTTAACAAGATTAAGTGCATCGTAGGGTAGCTTTTGTACTTGATCTTTAGAGAAGGTCGAAGTCCATACATGACAAGTTTTTATTGTTAAGTGCAGCAAACCAAACAGGAGAAAGGGGGATGTCAGATATATGGTCAATTGCACTAATAGAAGAATAATATCTCCTATTAAAGGAAAATGCTCTGTTATCCCAAGTGGATGATCCATTAGACGGAAATTACATCCGTCTAACTTCCAAAGTGCACTTTTTTACTAAATTAACTTTTCTTTTACTTCATGTGGGAAAGGAAAGTAAAGGCTATTCTCTAATTCCCCCTTTCTGATGTTAAACAATTTCCTCAAGATTACAAGGAAAGACGTTGTTTATATGAGATGTTGGGTTGAAAAACTAAAACAAAAGGATTCCCGTTTTGTGATTACTAGCAGCTTTTTTTTTTTTTTTGGGGGGGCGGGGGGTTGAATATTAACAAATAACAATGTTACCCCAGTAATAAAATTCTAAACTATTACAATAATTCTTTACTTAATTGTGAGTTCACAGTATACTTAACTAAAAAAGCATGGTATTTCTATTTTAGGTGTTACTAATGAACATGTTAAATGCTTCTATTGACGCTATTGGTTTCTATTTTGGAATAATGCTTATACCTCTTCTGCACAAAGACGTTAATATCTCTATCTCTTCCATCTCCTTGAGATGAAATCTCACTTGCTGCTTGTAGCAGGGAATAAACAGATGCCTGAAGAAATTTATAAATCATTAGCCACCTTAGAGAGAGTAAAACACTGGAAAATGAATAACAAAGTGCACTCCGGACAAACTTCAAGAACTAATGCAAGCTACGGATAAATATTCTCCACTTTCATATATGATTACATATGAGTATAAAATCATATATTTATAAGGGAAAGATTTTGTCTTGCATGGAATTAGCAATATAATAAAATCAGCAGTTACCATGCAACAATCAATACCAAACCCAAAACCAAACATATCCCTATAAATACATACTACACACGGCACTCTTTCAATACACACTTTTACCTCTCATTTTTCCCTTTTCTCACACACATTGTCACACTAACAAAAAAGTACCCCCACTAAAGTACTTTTGGTGTAGTCAAATCAAGGACAAAAATTAGGGTTGAACAAAACTCCTGAACCGAACCGAATTGAGTGGTTTGGTTCGGTTCTTCTTAAATTAAATACCTGAATGGGTATTAAAATCAAGAACCGATGGGTTTAATTCGATTCTCGATTCTAGACCAAGAATCGAAGAATTGAATCTCCCGAATTTTTTTAATTTTTATATATTAAACAAACCAAAATTTTTTAATTTTTTCCTAAATAAATTCGCCAACTAATTAATTAAGTCCAAAATATCATTTTTGTGCTTTCAGCCCCCCAAGCTCAACTTTGGAATTCAAATTTCAAATAATCAAAATTGAGTGGCCTAAGTTTTCTCAATCATTCAGCTGTTTCTCAAATAATCAAAGTTGAGCGGTTGCACGTCTCTTCATCTTACCCTTTTTTGTGCCCTATTCATTGAATTTCCTCCACTTTGATCAATATAAACTTCTAGCTCACTCCTTTATAATAATTTTACAAGATAGAGTTTGTACCGAAGAAACGGAGTTCTATGAGAATATTGAGACAAGTAATAAAATATACTATTTTTCATAATAAATCCTATTAATGGGAAAATTTTTAATTTATTTATGTTTGTTAATTGTGCATTCTCAATTATTTCTTGTAGAGTTTCTTAGTGTGACAAGTCAAGTAATGGATGATTAATTTAAATAGTTGGTAAGTACTTACAATACTTAAAAATGCTTTATTTTTATAACTTCTAATTTTTATTTCACCTTTTTATGTAGATTTGAAGGCTTAAAGCAAATGAATCAATAAGATGGAATCACCGATATTTTAGTATTATTTTTTATATTTTGATATTTTGTATATATTGGTAAATGGATCTTATCAGACAACTTGTTATTTGTTTATTTATAAATTGGACTATATTATTTTATAAAAGTTAAGATTGAACATGTTAACAATTAGTGTTGTTGTAAATGTTTGAAAAAAAATTTATAGTATGGAACCAAATGAAATCAAGCCGAACTCCATAATTAAATTTGAACATGACGGTTCCACTTACAAAATACCCGAAAATTCTGATTTGGTTCGATCTCTTTGGAATCGAATCGGACTATGTCCAGCTTTAACAAAAATTGAGTTGTTCCAAGGAATTTCCACGCGCCTTATTAGTTTCAAGCAAGGCCAGTGTGTTACATATTTTTGTCTATGTTATTATTTTTGGGATAAAATTTATGAGTCCTATATAAATACTTAAGAGAACCAGACTTTTGTAGCGCTTTGCACAAGAAATCTCTACCACCTAAGTTTGGTATTTTTATTGTGTCTCATTTATGTATGATATGATTCATTTTCGAAATTTTAACAAGATTTACATATTTACGGTGCATACTTATTAATGTTATCTCACCCCCTCATTTTCTCCTTTAAGGAGTAACTAGCGGTTTGACGGGAACAAGGGAAAGGATGGCTTACGGGATTCATTTAATATGCTCAAGGAATATTTTTTCTCATTATGGTTTTAAGTGATTGTCTTTTTGGACATTTCCTTTTCCTCTTTAAGTTAGATTTATTGAACTTGCAACTTTGCTTTGAAAAGATTGGTTAATTATTATTAGTGGTTTTTTTAAACATTAGTCTTTTTATTGCGTCGAAGATCCCATACAAATTTTGCATTTTTTTACTTGGAACTCTTAAGTAAGGCTTAGTAAAACTAAGGAATTTAAGATCCGCGGCGTCACAACTATACTAAAGCAAACGAAAAGGCTACTTGTATTCCAACTTAATGAATTGCAAATCTGTGACTAACCTGATAAGATAGTGCTTTAACCCAAGCAGATTTTTCCACACCAAGCCACGCAGTCGAGAACCAGGAAATCTTTGAGAAAGACTTATGTTGTTTAATTGCCAGCTCAAATACCCTTGCAGAATCATGTAATGACTGGACAAGACCAGTATTGTAGTCGTCACCCGGCAAAGACTGATTTAGTTTGAATCTCATTTCCTCAACATTACTGCCCATTCTTGCTTGAGAACTTCCATTAACCATCATGTTATCATCAGCAGAAGCACGAGGTAGTAGATGATCTGTCGTTGTTAAGCTACAGATGGATTGTTTACTAAATCGAGGCAATCTGCAGATAAAACTAAGTTCACTGCTTTCAGGAAGGGAAAGCCTTACACGACTTTTCTTCCTTGTATAACAACGGTTGAATAGCAGGCGATCCGAGCCAACCACCCTTCTATTAAAGAAACAAGTTCTGATTGGTTTAACTGCAACCAATGAGCTTGAAGAGCTGCAAAAAGAGAAGTTCAAAAATGAGCATATGCAAGGTATAAACCAAAAAGTGCTTGATAAGGAAACCTCTACCAGCAGTATGTACCCACTCGCACAAATGCCCATAAACAAGAAGCAATGCTTAATAATTCCTGAATGAAACATCCATCACTACATACTATTATTTAATAGCATTGAAATTGATTGATTAACTAACTGGTCTAACTCATTTGATTCCACTGGAAAGGGAAAAGATCATTGTATTATAATATATTACTTTGGGCCAGGTAGTGGCGGACGCAAACATTTTAAGTTAGGAAGTCACAACTAAACTTGCAAAAGAGTCGTGAAAAATATAAAAATATTTGATGTCTTATTACAATTGTACTCTACACGTTTTCATACTTACATAATGTTCCATAATTGATACAAACAATCAATGTAAACACGAAAACGCAAGAAAATGCGGAATTACGTTTAAAGAATGCCTATAACTGATATAAACAATCAATTAAAATAATCAATTTAAGTAATCGAAAAGAAAAATATACAACAAATATTCAATGCTAATTATCAATTCAATAAATGTAAACTAAATTGGACATAATCATTCTAGAACCATTCTATATAAAAATTTCAAAAATCATTTCAAACCTATTCTAAATCAATTTGACACAATTCAACATATAAAATTCAAAAATATTCTTGAACATGAGACAAAATGAAAACAAATTATAAATGTAATCCAAACTATTTTTCTCTATCACTTTGAATTTTGGTCATCACTTCGAATTTTGGTCAAAGAAATAAAAATGTAAAATTATAAGTTATTGCCATCGGCCTATTGATTACCTAATACTAAATGTCATGGAAATGCATATGTAATCTCCAGATATAGATAAAAGAATGTCATTCTCTCCAATGCTCATGCACCAGGTGCAATTTTTTTAGTCCCTTAAGCATTTTATCTATTTTCACCTCTTCTTTTATCCTTTTATGTGACTTTTACACACAAAGAAAAAAGTAAAAATCAAAAATTTGGTGGGGGTGTGTGACCTACCATGCCCCAGCCTCTCATGAGAAGGAACCAAGTTTATCATTTCTACACAACAGTAAAAGAAAGAATCACACTTGTGGAAACTTAAATCTCAGGGTCACCAATCCACAAACTATTAAAATTTATCAGTAGCTCCAAACGGAACCAATGAATAAATTACTACATTGAGTTTCACTAGATTCTTATGCCAGATTTGTCTATTATCATGTTGTGTTCACCAGATATCCTAACAATTTTTCTTAGAATTCTATGGTATTCTATATGGGTTTAATTTACAACCAAAATTTCAATGTCAAAACTCCTCGTTATGCTTCTTCACATAGCTAACATCTGCTGTAGCATATTTGGGCTTTTGGTTTAAGGTGCCTCTGATTATCATGCATCACAAGGACTTGCCTTGTTACAAGGTATTTATCACTAATAGAAATAAAAAAGCATCTACAATTTTTGAATGTGCTTGGAAATATGTTTCTGAATGAGTATCATAAAATTTTCTTGTGTGTATTTAGTCACAATGCAAAAGGATTAAATGTTTTGTCTTTCAAATTGGAGACTGAACCATGTGTAGGATAGATTTAATGGAAAGTTAGTTCCTAATTGCCTAGTTCCATCTAACCTTTATCAAACCCATGCGGCAAGACTGGCCATTCTACTTTTTCTCTTATTTTTTCCTTTTCTATTTACAAGATGGCTTGAAAATGAGTGCTATAAAACCACTCCTTGCAGTAAGTTTGAGATAGGCACAAAAACAGCATTGATTGCTGGGGAAACAAATAGCCACAAAAATTTCCCCTGCATTGTGCATTCTATTTAGGGAATCAAGCATCAACTTCCAAACCAAGTTCCAAATACGATCATGACTATCATACTTCCAGCTCCATTTTTCTTCGTGTGATTTCGTACCCAGAAACTGCTGATATTTTTTAAGTATCTTTCTCTTTTGCCTTGGATAAAATATCACCAACTACTGATTCAAATGTGTTTGAAATAAATCATTTAATTGTGCCAATAAGCTCACTCCTCGGTGTAAAATCTATGTGAAAAGCAATAAATCAGAATTTGCGATCAATTATTTGCCAACAATTTCTCAAACTAGACTAAACACAAGCGACATCAAAATTCATCCACTTAAAAAAGAATCAGAAATATATTAGAAGTAATCTGGATTTCTTTGCATTACTATTTCTAAACAGAAACATCTAAACCTTGATTAACAGTAAATTTTCACATTAATTATGCTTATGAACTGAACTAACTGCCAAAAAAAGAAAATCAATACTAAATTATCAAAACGCTAAAAAAGGAAACTAAAAATAATCTCAAATTTGCATATCCGCACGGGCCGCAGAGAAAGTGAGAACAGAATTCACCTGCCAGAGACGAGATTCTGATGGTGCAGCTTAAGTGACATGGATGAGAAATTTTAGGCTTAAAAAATTTAGAGGAAAATCTAGCAAAAAGTGTTTGGGGCTAAAAAATGGATTATGAAGAAAAAATTAAGTAATAGTGGTGAGAAAATGGGCGAGGGGGAGCAAGAATGGGCGGAAGCTGACATGGCGGGGAGGGGTTTCTATCCGAAGACGTGGTGAAGTGTTTTATCACAAGATAACTGAGGGCGCGCGGAGGATTCAGGATCGTTTTCGGGCTTTAATTAGTAATTTTCCAAATGGTCTTGTAATTCATGGTAAAAAGTTTTGTTCTCAAAAAAACACCACTAATAAAGAGTAGTTTTAAATTTCTTCTTGGTAATATTTTGTAGTAGTTCAACTTTTATGTAGTCAAAATTGATTTTTTTTTTCATCACAATATTATCTTCTCCCAAGACTCTTCATCGTAAGGATGTCAATCCAACTCGTCGGTTCGAACAGTCCCATGAAAGATCTGAGTCGACCGGCTCGCAGCTTGATGGGATTGAGCCGAGGCTCAAGTCGAGCTTCATTTTCAAACATTGGTCGCAGCCCCAGTCGACTCATGTGACTCGCTGAGCCCACAGTCCAACCCATCTAAACTAATCAAAACGGCTCATGACACGGGCCATTTACAACCCGTCTCGTTGTGTATCAGGCAAGCAGCTACAAACTATCTGCATGAAACTGCTTGCAGACACCTATGTATCGAGCAAATAGTTGTGTAGCTACCTGTGTATGAGCAGGCCGAGTCGATAGCCTTGATTTTTCAATCGAGCTTCGACTCGACTCGGGTAAAAAAAAATCGAGCCTTTTTTTACTCGAGTTGTGATCGAGCCTTGACCTTTGGCTCGCTAGTCGGCTTGGCTCGCTTACATCCCTACTTCTTTGAATAGATGGATGGCAAACTTCTTTTAAAAAAAAAAAGAAGAAGAAGAAGAAGAAATAAGAATTCTCTTTATAGTTCTCAATAATAATTCTCTTCATTTTCGAAGATGAGAGGTTAAGAGAAGGAAAGTTGGAGTTGTTAGTCAAACACTAGATCGAGTTGGGTTAGATCAAACTGTTCAAAAAGGAATTGGATAGCCTATGAAAAAAAAAAGATTGGAGTCAAAGTATAGATGGATCGATCATCGAGTTTAAGAGCCACTTTTTGTTGCACGTTTTGACTCGTAAATCAAACTTGTAAGAGGGTCAAACAAAATCAGGTCTTTATGTCTTCTTTTTTTGTACTTTTTAAAGTTTATGATAAGAATTCAAAATGAACACATGCAAAAAAAGAAAGATGGGATACTCATTCACGATTGATTTTTAAAAAGGTGTACAGTCTGGGCCCTTGTTTGACAACTTTTAATTTACTTTAATTTATTTTTCATAGTTATTTTCAACAACATATTCATACAATAAAATATTTTACACATATCTTCAAATTTTTTTCTCCATTTTAACCACATATTTTTCAAAAAATCACTATTTAAAATAATATTTCAGAGCGTGATTAAACACTATAAAGAAAAGTGATTTAAAATATAGTATTAAAAACTACAAACGAAATAAAAGATAAAAACTAAGAAGGGAAGAAAAAAAGAACAATCCGAGGCAAGTGATTTTCACTCTTTCCTTAAAAACACAGTTTACGGTACTTGTCTTCCAAGATACAACAGATTCAACGTGTGGTAGAAGCACTTCAAACCACAAGTTACGGAGAACTTTCGACGGAGTTTCTCTCTACAAAGAAGAAAACGATTTTTGATGATTTTTGAAGTGATTTACAAGAGTTTTAATGTAATGCTCAATTCAAATATGATATAGGATCCAAAAGGGACGTCCAAGGGTTCCTATATATAGAGGATGAGAGATTGTGAATGAAATGTCGTGCCTCAATCTCAGCAACATTTGTCAAAGGTCGCACCATTCACTTGTCGCAAGCACGTCGCCATTGCCTTGCTCGAACGATAAAAACATAGATTTTCTCGCTAACTTGTCGCTGGTTTATCGCTCCACCGACAGTCCAGCCATAAGCTAGTAATAGCCATAGTCATTTTCCAAACAGCTTCCTCTATTTTTCTTCCAATTTTGGACCGCAATTTCTCATTCATCCGGAATTGGTTTTGATATTCCAAATATACCACGACAACCTATTCGAAGAGTAGAACAAGTTGATCTATTTACTTTTATAATTTGACCATCGGATCAAGTCTGAATATTTGGCCGAAATTGACACGAAAATCATTTTTTCAAGTTTTTGGTTTAGACACTTAACCAAATTTTCAATCTTCTAAACTAATTTCCAACAATCCTCTACATGAATGAAAATTCGAACGTGCATATTAAATGCAAAATTATGATGCATTGTAAAGAGAGCAGAAAAACACTGCATCAAGTAAGGTAGCTTCCGATTTTGAACCCCCCTTAGTGAAATACTATCGGATTTACTAGCTAATTGGTAAATGTGATGTCTTGAACCATTCAGCCGTTAGTGTAAGTCGAGACAACAGTACTCACACAGATGTCTTCCCTAATCCATTCATATTTCTCATAACTTGGTTCATTTTGGCATTGAACCTCCCTTGAGTTTCATAAGTGTTTAGAGAATTGTAGCCTCGAGCAATTCTCATTGAAGCGGCCACACTTCACACTTACATAGGTGACCTCCTATTAAAAGTATTCTGCCATACTCCACTTGATTTAATCATGATATAAGAATAATTAAAAGAGTATCTTAACCTTTAATCATTCTGCAGAAAGCACTTTTAATAACATAGGAATGGGTTATGAAATAATTTTCTAAGTGTTTCATTGAATTTTCATAACTTAGTTGCCTATTTGAACCAAGATCTTGGAATCTCCAGTCAACAATGTAGGATTACCACTACAAAAATCCTTAGGTAGTAGGCTTTAATTCAATTCATTTTGATCGATAACGTATTTGATCTCTAGGCAAAATGTTCTCATTTGATTTCACATAATCTATGGAGATAATGACATTAGAGATTAGTTGCTTAATGGTATTATGTCTGCGACGTATATGTCTAAATTTACCATCATGCATGCTACTTTGAGCCCTTCCAATAGTCGATTAACTATCACAATATATACTAATCGTAGGTACCAGCTTAGGCCAACATGGAATATCTTCTAGAAAGTTACGAAGTCATTCTGCTTCTTCTCCAGCTTTGTCTAAAGCAATAAATTCAAATTTAATCGTTGATCGAGCTATACACGTTTGCTTTGTAGATTTCCATGATACAACAGCTCCACCAATGGTAACTACATAACCACTAGTAGACTTGGAATCCTTCATGTCGAATATCAAATTCGTATCACAATATCCTTCCAATACCATAGGATATTTTGTGAAATGTAATCCGTAGGTTAAGGTATATTTCAAGTACCTAAGAACTATTGTTAAAGCCTTCCAATAATCATGACTTAGATTACTTGTAAATCTATTAAGTTTATTCACAGCATATATTATATTCGGTCGAGTGCAGTTCGTAATATACATTAGACTGCCTATAACCTGTGAATACTTTAGTTGTGACACACATTCACCCGTATTTTTTACTAAGTGTAAACTTGGGTCAATAAGGGTTTTCGCAAGACTTTCCTCAAGTATATTATACTTCTTCAGTACACTCTCAATGTAATGAGATTGGAAAAGTACGATTTCTTTCGGTGTTCTAGATATCTTAATTCCTAGTATCACATCAGCCACACCCATGTCTTTCATGTCGAAATGCTTAGTTAGCATTCTCTTGATGTTTAGCAACATTTCATGATTATTGCCCATTATCAACATGTCGTCTACATAAAGACATATAATCACATAGGCATTTGGTGCATGTTTTATATATACATACTTATCACACTCGTTTATCTTAAATCCATTTGACAACATCGTTTTGTTAAACTTTTGGTGCAATTGTTTAGAAGCTCATTTCAATCCATACAAGGACTTAACGAGTTTACAACCAGCAAATACCTGAGAAGTGCAAGGTGTTTAAAACCAGCAAATACCTGAGAAGTTGATCTTTAAAAATTTTGCTACTTTATTTTGGCTTGTGCGACTGAATGCTCGAATGGCATTGACCTATATCAAAGTTTGATTGTCCCATCTTTGAACTTTTATTGCTTTCCTTGCTCAGAGATAAGTGGCCCCAATCTACGTTGACAAGTCCAGTATACTATAGCTACAAAGATAATTCTTGTTGAACAACAGGCCCTGCTCATGTAGCATGATTCTAGCTACAAATAGAGTCACATACGAGAATAAATAAGAACATAAAAGATAAATTAATAAGAGTATTTTGGGATTATAAAGCTAGTTATGACAGAATTAAAAGAATTTACTTTTAAAAATGTATATTTTCTCTCTAAATTTCCTTCAACGAAGGACAATAACCGACTATCTTTTTATTTGTTAGCTAAAAATATTATCTTGCTCAATGAGTTATTAAATGTCAATGACCTCATCAACAATAATTTTGTAACAGTTCGAGTTTCGTGTTTGACCATTCTCTTACGTACTGTCCGCTCTATGAGAGTTTGAGTCAATCTTACCCCCTCACGAATTTTGTCGCGTCCCCAAGATTCGAACATAGACATCTTCTTAAAAGAGATACTTAAATTGAATTTTAGTATCAATTGGACAATGTCAAATTAAAATATATATTAGGATTCAACTTAAGTTTATCTTAAAGTGATGTCATGTGATCGAATTTTGGGGAGGTGATAGAATTTCATGAGGGGTAAAATGGACTCAAACTCCCCCAGAGCGAACAATACGTAAATTAACGGCTTGGACATAGATGTCGGATCGTTACAAAAAATGCACTCGTGAATTTTTATCTCATCCCCAAGATTCGAACCTTTAACATTTCCCTTAAGAGTGACTTAAGTTGAATAATTCAACTTAAGTCACTCTTAAGGAGATGTCATGTGTTCGTATTTCAGGGATGTGACAGAAATTCGTGAAGAGTAAGATGTGTTCAGACTCTCCTAAAGAGGACGATATGTAAGAGAATGGTCGAGCACGAAACTTGTGCGTACAAAAAACACACGTTTTTTGTAATGACCAGACATTTGTGCCCAAGTTTTAACTTACGTACTTTTACTTTAGGAGAACCTGAACCCATTTTACCTCTCACGAATTTCTTTGAGAATGACTTAAGTTAATTCATAGTATCAATTGAGCAAGTTGTTTAATTGGTACCAGAAGTATACTTAAGTCATACTTTAGAGAACAATAGGAACATTGAGATCAATGGAATCATGTGTCCAAACGGGGGCTTTTTTTCACCCGCTCCTAGCTTACTCAAGACACTTTATGAGGATTTGCAATTTTCAAATGAAATGGCCCTTATTTAGAGGGTTGAGGCTGGAGTCATTAATATCATTTCGAAATTTCTTTATAATAATATGTGATCCTTATCGCATGGTTCTGGCAAAAATCTATTGGTACTAATTATTCATTTTGCCATGCATCTAGTTAGGAGTGGATGCTATCTGATTCAGTCATATTCCAAAGAGAACCAAATTGAACCGAGTACAAATAAGAATCTTAAAAATGAAACAATTGGTTCCATAACTAACTATAGAACCGAACCGGAATTAAACCAACCGGTTGTGGTTCGGTTCTTATATTAAAAAATGTATAAAAATAAAGTATTAAAGTACTTTTTAAATTAAAAATAGATAAAATAGAGTTAAAATCACTTATATTCTTGTAAACTAATAATATATAAATCAATTAAATAAGGCAATAAATAAAATACACTCCAAGGCTCAAGATCAATTAATAAGGAAATAAAAATGATACATTATTAAACACGATATAAATTGTAAAATCTGGATAAAAAATTAATTTTTAAAATAATTCATATACTAATATATTAAAAAATGTATGTAGTATTTATAAACATATTATCTTCAATAATCTTCAAGGAGAAGATATTAATTCTGATAATCGACCACTTTAGAAAATAACAAAAAATTGAGTCCTTTCAAAAGATTGAATTAAAAATATACTTTTTCTATTGGGGTCATATTAAATCTATGAATTTTTGTAAAATATTTATAAAATTATTTAGATTCAGTTGTTGATTCCCACTAAGTTTTACTGTAAAAGGAAAAAAAAGAGGTGTATAAAAAGTGCAATTTTGATGTGAGATAATTTTATGGTCTAGTGTTCAAATATCTAATGTATATTTATGCAATATACCAATGAAAATAGAAACTAGGTAGAACCGAATTCATTGTTGTTTCTTAAGTTAGTACCAAGAATCAGATAGAAACCGATTGTTTCTAAATGCATAGTCCCAAAACCGATTCATCTAATAAAGGAACCTGAATCGAACAGACCCGACCGATTCTTTCTGATTCCTGTCCTGTTTCACCGATTTTGGGGAAAAATACCCACCTCTACGTTTAGCAGATATTCTTGTCCACATTGCTGAGTAATTGCACGCACAATAATTGTATAGATAAATTTCACCTTCACCACCTTTATTATTATTTTTTTTTTGTATTCAAACGTAGCACCAAACTCCTAAAATTATTAAAAAATATTAAAATTTTCTTTAAAGATTTAAAAATTGGCAAAGATTCCGGAATGTTGCAAGAATCCTGGAGTTCCTTTCTTGATTTCGTTGATTTTATTTTAAGTTTGCTGCGATTTGTCTGGTATTGTTGCGAATTATAAATATCACTTAAAAATAACGATCTTTAAAAATATTAACGTCTTTCCATTTCAACTTCAATCCTTTGCACTTTGTTTGCTTTGTTGTTATTTTAACCAACACACATATTAACTTCTATACTGAGGACGCGTTTACCATGAGGTTTGCTTGTGAAATTCACACCCACACAAGTTTTTAACTTTACAATTCAAAAATCTTGCTTAAAAGTTTTCTATTCAAGATTTAGGTGATAATTACAATTTTTAATATTAATAAAATAAAATAAATCTACCCATCCACTTCATTAAATTTCACTTCAAACCATAATTATTTCCCTTCAATCTTCTCTCTCCTCTCATTCTCTCTCTCGCACATGGAACGATGCCATCGGAAGATGTAGCCGAGCAACACCATGACATCGCTGCGCGCGACGCTTCGTTCGACTGTACATTGGTTGGATGTGTTTTTGGGATAGTTTTTCCTCCTTCGATCCGTTGCTTAGCCGGAGTTTTGGGGTGACTTTTGTTCTTGATAGTGATGGTTCTAGGGACGATGGTACAGGTGGTGGTGGTGGTCGTGCTAGTTGCAGTTGTGCGATTGTGATTGTTACAAACGGTGGTGGTAGTGATGGTGTTGGTGGTGAGGCGTGGTGTTTCGTTGGTAGGGGTGGGTGAAGAGTATTTATCATTAATTATTTGGGTGATTGTGATCAATAAATAATGTGAGTGACAAAATAGACATTTGTGATAAAAAAAAGTGAGATTACGATTAAACTTGTAATCATGATTTACAATTTGTTAAATTGAAATCAATTAATTTAATAATCTGTGATCGTAAAATAAGTTATGAACTATAAAATTTGTGATTTGTGATTTATAACCTAAAAATAATATGTTGCCTATTAATTTTATAATTTGTGATCGATTAATAAATTGTCATCTATAAAATTTGTTATTGAGAAATAAATTATGAAATATAAAATTTGTGATTTGTGACCAAGCAATAATTCGTGATCAATTAATTGATAATTTATGATCTATAAATAAATTGCGACCAATAAGTGCGTAACTGTGTCAATAAATTGTATAATTGTGACCTTAATATATTTAACTAATGAAATATATTCAATTATTTTTAATTAAAAAGTTTTAATTACAATATGATTTTTGAATGTTTAAAATTTCTTAAAAATGAAATTGTACGTAGTAACCACCTTATTTATATATTGTTTTGTTTTTATTTTTACTTCTTATAAAAGAGTTTTTTAAGAAAGTTATCTTAATTTTTGTTTGAAAACTATTTTAAAAAGAATTTGGGCCGTTCTCTTTGTGTTTCAGTTTTGTGTTTTGAATTCATTTTGAGTTTTGTGTTTTGAGGGTGTATTTTGAGATTGTTAAAAATATGTTCTTTTTTACATTTTCAAAAA
>CAIGRB010143150.1:15085-31787 GCA_903798255.1 Fraxinus quadrangulata
GTGTTCTCTCTCTCTCATCTTCTTTCTCTCTTTCTCTATGTCCCTTATTTCTCTTGTTTTCAAGTTTGTTTCCATTGTTTTCAAGTTTTTCGTGGGATTGGCTTGAAAACGTCCAAAACGATGATTTTATCGTTTTGTGTACAAATTTTTTTTCGTTTTCAAAAACGCGTTTTCGAAAATAAGAAAGAGAACGCGTTTTCACCGTTTTGAAAAATCGAAAACAGAAAACGACTCAAAACGGCCAAAAAGAACGGCCCCTAATATTCTAGAAGTGCTTTCAGAGAAAATCATATCATACTAACTTTCTTTAAAATCTCTCATAATTAGGAAAAATACTTTCATAAAATCGATCAAATATGTCCAAATGCTACTTTTGAATCTCAAAGACTCATTTTAATTTTTTAAAAATCATGTCAAATGGACCTGAATAGTCTGAATTGATTCTACGTCTGAGACATTGTACAAGTCAAATAGACGAAAATTGACTACCAAGGGCATCAGTGCGGTTAAGGACACCAAAGTGCTAGGAAAATTAAAGATAGGGGTCTTAGCTGCTATTTCCCAAAAGTTGAAAGAGGGCATCGGGCAACGAGGCTGAAACCGTAGAAAATCAGAGTTCCAATTAATCTGACCAATAATCAAAATTCAGTTGTAAATCTGCTGTTCTTTCCTCTTTCATCAACCCCTACTCCCTGTTTGAAGTAACTATTGAGTCAAATCCATTCAGAATTTGAGCATCGGCTTTTAGTGATCAATACTCCATTCAGTTTGCAGACATGGCGATGACCATTGAAGGTTCGGTTTCTCCGTCTCCCCTTTCCTCGTTCAATTTATATTTATTTATAATTATTCTATTGGGAAACAAGCTGAGTCAATTTTGGCAATTAAAGGAAATAAAATTAGTGTATTAAGACTCTGTTTGTTTAAAGATTAAATTTCCTAGAGAAAAATTGTAAAAAAAGTATGCTCAATCATCATTCTAATAGAGATAAGTGATTACCAAAATAATATGCAAACCACATGAAATTTGAATACACGCAAGTATTTAATCATAGTTTCTGTTTTGAATTTTGAATTTGACGTTTTATTGAGTAGTTATCAGGTACTTTTGTTTGTTCCATTTCGTTTTAAATGATCTCTAGCCTTAACACTGTTGCTGTACTATAGTGTTTTAATTGAATGAATCTCAAAATCAAAGCTTTACAGAGAAGTAAAATAATAACTCCGATTTCTGCAGGGTGCAATATAAGCAGTCGCCTTAATGTATTGTCTTTTGAGTCTTTGCAGGTAGTTTTCTCTGGTTGTGTTTGGCAACTTGTAATGGCCTGGAATTGGTGTTTCCAATCAAAAACTTGAAATAATGTTCCCCAAACTGCAACTCCGAGGCCCCAATTTCATGCTATCAAACACAACGCAGGCTTTTATTGTTTTTTATGATATTTAACTCTCCGTTTGGAAAAATTTATAAATCTTTATAAATGGTCAAACTCCATTTTCAACCACACATGTCGATGAACTCACAAGTACTATATCTACTTATTCACCACTCATTTCTATTTATTATAAATTAAATTATTTATAAACTCTTGCTAAACGGAGGCTCAAGTTTATTGGAAATTTACGTGTTTAATGGTAGGCATTTATCTGAGACATCATAGATTTTATTTTGTATTAAATTCAGAACAAATGAAAAAAAAAATGTTACTTTGAGTATCTTAAGTATTTAGAAGCTGCAACTATAAACTACATATTTTTATCCTTCAGAGGGAGATCTTCTCATCATTGTTATACAAGCAAACGTGCCATCATCTATTAAGGCATACCAATTTTCGTTAGCTATGTTCAGTATTTAGGAAGCAGTTGGTCTTACCTAAAGACATTTGCGACCAGAAAATCTGGAAGAGTTTTTGATGGCCAGCTCATATCTTTATGTCTTAGTCCTTTTGTAGACTTGCCTTTGCTATGTGCAATTTTGATTTTATGGTTTTCTCCTGGCTGCCAAATTTGGCCTCACAAAAAATATCTTTCTGAACAGAGTGGAAGTAATTTTGAATTTAACTCTTCTTTTTTGTTTCTTTTTCTGGTCCATGTTCCATTATTTTCTAACGGATGAATGGTGTTCTGCTCCTCAAATGCAGTGTAAGTAGAAATATAAATATACAAATTTAATCTTTTGCTGTTGACTAGTAAAATATTCTAACTTAACATTTAACGATCAGTCTTGCAGGACTCGCTTTCATGTTTTCATCGAGCATCCTGCTTCAAATTCTGGTAGGTTTATGCCTGTATACCTTGTTACCATTAATAGAACGTACTCTCACATTTTTGAAGTAGATTTTCTGAATTTTAAGCTATTCTTGATGCTACTCTCTCGAAAATTTAATTTGGGAGCTGGGTTCAAACGGCACTTCTATTTGTGCTGTTGTCATTCAGAACTTCTAATAGAGTTGGGAATATGTTAGCGTCTTAGTGCTAGAATGCAAGTAATCACTTTTGGTTCTAGTTTAGCCTATAAATCTTGTAGCCTAACTCTTGCACAATGTATAGATAAAAACCCATCGAACTGAAAAAAGATGTCAAACTCTTTATGTATCTTCTTTTGTTACATTCTATTCTCAAATTTTTGGATCACAATTTGGTGGGATGTGCATTTGGGTAATTGTTAAGACCTCCTCTAGAAGATTCATGCTATGATACTTAGACTTGGGTACGGGTGCGTATCTAAATGTTGGGTATTTTATTTTCTAAAATGTAGGATACGTGAACATGGCTAAAAAGAGTCCAAATTTCGGATATGAGTACGTCTTTCACACTTCAATTTTTTTGCCCAAAAACTCGCATGTAAAAAGTTAAATAATAATAATGTGGCAAATTGTTAATATATAGAACATGTCATTTAAAATCAACTAGAAACTTAAATCAACTAGAAACTTATACTAAGAGACAAACTCCAAAAAAAGCGTAAATTTGAATGACAAAAGCACAATTAAAATAAAAGTCGGAAATGACATAATTAATTACAATTGCCATACTCGCTTGAAAATTGAAGAATTCACCTCATATTTCATACCCATGCCCATGTTGTGTGTCGTGTCGACACGGATATGCCAGCCGAAATGTCAAGTCCGAGCATCACAGGACATAGGTCTTGTATCTAGAGGCTACCAAGCACCACACTATACATATAGACGCGAACCCCCCTCGTTACTGTACGTGCGATTCTCACAGCATACGACTTACAGATTTGAAAATTGGAGTTAAGTAATGTGCTATCAAGAAACAGATGGCTTGTACCTTAGATCGGAAGGAACCAAATTTATTTTTGTTCAATCTAGCTCGAGTATTATATTTGATAAGCTTATTTTTAGTTTCTCAATAACATTTTGATATGTAGTAAATAGGAGCATATGGTTGTTAACGACTTAACGTCCTTCAATCATTCGAAGATCTAATAAATTTTGGCTCACAACTAATAATATATACATGGTCATTGCTAGGAAACAAAAGCCTGGATGAAGTTATATCATTTTATAAAAATTATATCTATCCTTTACATGTCCAAGGGTTTTTACTTTTCCAAAGCTTTTCTTCTCTCTTTTTTTGGCACAAATATGTTTGGATTTTTCCTTTTTTTTTTTTAAATCCTTGTGGGCACTTGCATCCTTGTTCTGCTGGTGCACTTTTAATGGTTCTATTCTCTATTGATTGCAGGCTTGTGCCATTTACAACAACTGGTGGCCAATGTTATCAGGTTTGTGTGAAAATTAAGTATTTTTAGACTGAGGTTACATTAGAAATGATTATTGAATGTGTGAATGTCTGACCTCACTGACGAAAATATTTTTCTCACAGCTCTTATGTATGTTCTTGTGCCAATGCCTTGTTTATTCTTTGGCGGTGGGTCAACTCAGTTTCTAGTCAGTCGAGATGGTGGGGGGTGAGTATTCAGTCAGGCATTTCAGGAACTTCCTCCTTTTTTCGTATTCAATTACATTGTTCAAGATTGCATTTTGAAATTATCCATTAGAATTACGTTCTTGGTACGTTTGACATCATGTTCGTTTTGTCAACCTAATGTTTTGGACCATTATTTATAGTTCTGATGACTGCTCTATGTTTTATTTCAAACCTCCCATTGCATGCCTGTGAACTTAGTTGTCTGTAGACAGACGTAGGGGCTGATTAACAGTGTCAATGAAGATGTCACTATTATACAGTAACATGTGGCTGATATTATTTAGTTGTATTGATACAATTACTTGATAAATTTTTTATGAATTTTAATTAGAATATGAGCTAAAGCAAGCTCCCCAGATAGGAATGCAACTCTCTTGAACTTCTCTTCGATTGTAAGGTCATCTCAAAAATGATATTTGTGTTGCTTGTATCGTGTGGGGTTCTCATTGTTATATGCGGGTTAATTTTATTTTAGTCCGCGAACGAGTCGCCGGGGATCCAAAATCTGTCAAATTGAAATCCATTGAGATTGACTTTTCCCACACTTACATTGGCTGGAAAAATTGCATGTTGTTGATTTTAAGCCGGCACAATGAAGCCACATGTTGTCACTAAGTATTATCTCATGATCAATTTCAAATTGATGGTCTAAAAGGAAAAAGAAAAGGAAATAGGAGAAGAACTAAAGAAATGAAGAAGGATTAGGTGAATTGGTCAGGACCCCTTTTCCCCATAACCTCCATTTTCCCCTTCCGGCCATCCTAAAAAAGTTAAATTGAACCATCAGCCCCAACAGTAGAGAATAATGAGCATTTTAACTGCTGCGATGTTGTGGCTGTTGAAGATTTCATTTCAGATCCAAACATAAATAAAAATGTTGATGAAATTGAGGGTGGGTTGTTGTGGTTACTTGGCATTGGGAGATGATGAGTCTTAGATGGTGGCTCGGGTTCTGACTGTTGTGGTTTGGTTGGAGGTGGGTGGCATTGGTGTTGCAAGTAGATGGGTAAAATGAGCTTGAACGCCCAGGCCTTTGGCGGCTTGTTTGGTATGAATTGGCTGGCCCCTCTAGAAACCTGGGCAATGATAGGCTGCTTAAAAAAAAATTAAAAATTAAAAACAGCGGCAAGGTGTGGCGCAGCTGTGCAGATGCAGCCTCTTCAAGGCCCCATTTCACACCTCTAGTTGGACGTGGAGTTTTGGATTGCAGGCAGTGATGATAACATGGATTTTGGGGGTTGGTGGTGTCTAGTGAATAGTAATGAGCATGGGTGGATTCATGTCTCCCGCCCCTTTTCCCCATACATATTATGGTTGCTATATCAAGTACACATGGTGGTAGTGATTTGGGCCAAATATTGGTGGCTAGGGCACTCTCTCTCTCTCTGTTTTTTTGTCCTCGCTAGTTAAATTTGGTGGATACAAAAATGGATGGAGGTTTGATGGCGGGGGAAGCAGCAGCCAGGTGGAATGGCAAGCTGGTTTAAGAACTTCTTTCCTCATTCTGCTTACATATCTTAATATATTTCAATTTTTGCCTTTATCATCTTTCTAAATTTTGTGTATGAAGGTATTTTGGTAACTTCAGTCTCTGTTACAAAGGTTTGATGATCAACCGTGCTGTGAAAATGTCATTTAGCGAGTGACTGCGTGTTAACATGAACATGGAGATGAAAATTGTGACCAAATGTAAATGCGGGGCTAATTTGACAACTTTTGCGACTACTAGACTAGCTTGTGATAAACTTAAGGATCAAACAAACTGCATGATGAAAGTTGAATAGAATTTTAGTTGCATTAATCATTTAATATGTGCTTGGGATAAGGCTTTGTTTGAGTACAATTACAATACTGCTTGTAATTAACTTAGGCACTTACGCAAATTAGAATGCTATTCACAGGCTTAAAATTCTGGTGTGCTTTTTTCTGTTGTTGCAATTGCTGGAGCTAGAATGGCTCTTTGTGCAATTAATGTATAGTGAAACGACATCAGAACACATGAAAACTAGTATGTGTACTTGGCCCATAAGATCATTTTGACTTGCTTGATTTGTGCCTTTGTTGTGCTATTTTGTATTGGGGAATAAGCTTTGAAGCCTTGCCAGGAGTAGGCGAGTTATGCTTCACTTTGTGCTGAAGTGACCTGATGACATTTCTAAGTTCATGTTCTTATACATGTTACAAAGATTTTATCCTGTTATGATTGTCCCAATAAATATTTCATGTCCGTCGTTAGCTGCAACAACACCAAGAAGCTACTAATGGTTCCCGTATTGTCTCCATTCTATTTTAAGTTTTGGCAAATTTAACTCTTTTGGTGCAATTTTGTTCTGTTGCAGCTGGATCAACGGTGCCAAGTTCTTAACAGGGGCATCTGCTGTAGGGAGCATAGCCATTCCCATTATCCTGCGGCATGCTGGTTTGATTGGCACAGGAGCTATGTTCATTGAATTTACATCATTCTTTATATTTGTCTGCACTGTTCTGTGTTTTCACCGCGCTACCCTTGAGGATGAGTGGTGACATTTCCAATGCAAGTCAAACGCCATACAATCCTTGCAAACGAAAAAGTTAGCATGTAAAATTGACAAGGGGGGAAAATGAACTAAAATTTCCCATCTTGTATTGCTAGAATTGCATCAGTGTAGATTTCGTACTGTCATTAGTGCTATGAATAACTCCAAATTGTAGTTGAGGCATTGTTACATGGGATTTCAAACAATTTTATTGTAACTTGTCTACGGCTTTATAGTTAATTTCAAAGACTGACCAGTAGAGCAGAGGACTCGGGCTAGAAGTGGTGCCTATTGTCTATTTTATATTTACTAATTTTAACAAGATTTTGTATGAGAATTCCAGAGACTGTGATAAAAGGTTGGGGACATGCACGAATGGAAGGTTGAAAACACAGCTGCTATACTTATGAAAGGTTAAGGATCTTTGGATGAATTTTCTCCATCAAAATGCTTACATACACGTAGCAAAACAAAATTAGAGCATATCAAAAGTTAATGTTGATTGCATAAAAAAGCTGTCATATAAGTGAAAATAGACAACGCCTGTACAAATTCTTCTCCAATGATTAATCTAGGTGAAACATCTAGGGATGGCTCGGCTCGATCCGGCCCGGCCCATTTCCCCACGAGCTCTGCTCGTGCCGTGGCTTGTTACAAATGAGTCGAGCTTCTGTTCGGCTCGTTACTCACGGGTCCAGCTTGGTTCGACTTGGATCGGCCTGTGAGCTCGTGGCTCGCAAGCTTGTCATTTTTTTTAATATTAAGATTAGGCTTTAAAAAAAAAAAAACCCTTCGAATTTTAGACGAGTCCACAAATCGAGCTTGTAAAAAAGGCGAGCCGAACGGCTCATTTTTGACGAGCCGACTAACTGCTCGGCTCGATTGCCACAACTAGAAACATCTAGCCAAAAAAATAAGGAAAATTATATTTGTACCTAATAATTTACTTAATGTTTTATCGAATCGACAATTGACAGCCCCTATTGGGGCACCTGTGGGCCCAGACGCCCTCTCAAATAGGGACTGTCACTTGTCGATTCGGTAATCTATCAGGTAAATTATTAGGTACGTATAGTTTGGTCCAAAAAATAAAATAATGACTGTCAAGATTACAAGGGGTGTGTTTGAGCCACATTATTTTGGAAGAATATATTTTGGAATAGTAGATTGATGGAGAATACGTGGTTGAAAAAGAATGAAAAATTATTGATGTGATAGAAAATATTATTTTATTTAAGAATGTGTAGTCAAAAATGAGTAGAATAATGAGAATGAAAATTTAATATGGCTCAAACAGGGGCCTAATTTGTTTCTCATAAAAATGTAATTTTGTACCGTTGCAACAGTTCATTAGCCGCAATTTTGGACAATTTTGTCTCTATGTGGGACCCATCTCTTTTGAAAAAATGGGTTTTCTTGTTAAGATAATGGGAAACAAACAAGTCGTAAATGTAAGAATTTTTTTTTTGATGGGAAGGTCCTTTCTTTGATCACTCGTGTCATTTGTGTCATAATTGATATGTAGCCCCTGTTTGAACAATATTCTTATTTTTATTCTTATTTTTCTATTCATTTTTAACTACATATTTTTATTACATTAATAATTTTTCCTTTTTTTTTCAACCATATATTCATCATCATATTACAAAAAATACATTCTCTTCTAAAAAATATGCATAAAAAACACTAGTACTTTATTTTTCTCTTTTACTTTTTTCAAAGTATCCATTCAAGTGCAACACGTGTCCTTGATATCAAATTTTATTTTTATTTTGTTTTTCTCTTTTATTTTTTATTTTTTATCAAAATTAATTTTTAATCTTTCTCTCTTATTTTTTATCCGAAAATTATCCCAACTCATGAACTTATACATACCGACTCATCAACTTATACCCTTAAACCAAAATTCAAAAAATTAATTTAAACTTTATCTAAAATTCAAAATAAACTTTCATTTTTCTAAGAATATTAACATGTAATGTGACGTTAATAGAGAAGGGTTAATAGAGTTGTATGAGCTTATAAATAGATATTTCGTAGTGGTTTCATAATCTCGTACAGGTAGATAATTTCATCGCATTATTTAAATTTATATTTTCTCCCTTATAATTTTTTTTTTGGCTACATTACTATTGAGTCTGCTATTTATTCAACAATTTATTACAAAAAAAAAAAAAATCACAAATAAATACACATCAATTCCTACAAATATTCTTAAAAAATTCTATTTTCTCAAACTCGAATTCGATATTACAACAAATATATGCTAAACCTCCAATCCTGCACTCATCATTAATTTAAATTGACATGTTCATTTATATATTTAATAAAATTAATTTGCAGAATTTTAGTTTAACTTTTAAGTTCCCGAGTCAATATAATTTCTGGATAAAAAATAAGAGAAAAAGATTAAAATGTGGTAAAAAGTTAAGATAGAAATAAATTGTGTAATTAGCACAAAACATCCCCATCGTCTGTACACATATGCACAAATCGTCCCCATCATTTTAAATTTTGCATTTACACCATCATTTCAACATTTTCTTGCGGAGTTGGTTCTTTTTGTTAATTTCTTCCATCAAATATGTGTAATTGGTGTAAAACGTTCCTATCGAAAGCTTTCATCATGCAAAATATCTCTATTGTTTGCTTTTATTACGCAAAAAGTCCTTATCATCTATTTTCTATATTAAAGCATTGTAAAATAATTATTTACTCTCCTCTTAAATAAAAAAATAGAAAAGAAACAAAAAAAATATATAAATTAATTAATTGCAGTCAAATGGTGAAAACGAGTTCCACTTAATATAATTTAAAACATATTAACAAAAAAAAATCATCTTCCAAAAAGAAAATAATTTATTTTCCTCTTAGCTGGATTTGAATAGAACAATCAAGATTGAGATTTGAATTAAGATCTCGATTGAAATATCTAATGAAAGAAGAACTCCCATCTTTAGGCAACATTTTGTTAAACTTGTTTGTATTTTTTTAAATTTTTTTGGAACTTTAGTTGCAATTTTTTTAATATTATTTTTTTTTTCTATTTATTTACTTAAATATGAGGGTAAAAAATGGAGAAAGTAGATTGTAAAGACCTTTTGCACAATAAATGTAAATGATAGGGACATTTTGTGCAATAAAGGCAAATAAAATGGATGCTTTTCATCAATTACCCATATTTGACAAAGAAATTGACGAAAGGAGATGAAAATGACCAATTTCATAAGAAAATGTTGAAATAAGAGTGTAATTGCCAAATTTGAAATGATAGGGACGATTTGCATAATAAGTGTAAACGATGAGGACCTTTTTTTTTTTTGCTAATTACACAAATAAACTAAAAACAAAAATATCTAGGGCTCGTTAAGCAATTTGGGTGGGTGCCGGGTGGTTTGAAAAGAAAAATGGTAAGAAAGAGATAGAACACATAATATTTTTCTTAATAATTCTAGTTGTACATAATTTTGTACAACTTTGTGGACAAAATGCCAAGTGGCGGCCTCCTATTAGGGAGCGCCTGCTGCACAACATGGGGTCACCACTTGGCGATTTTGTCATTTAAGGCGCCCCCACAACAGGGGATCACCACTTGGCGATTTTGTCGTTTAAGTTGTACAAAATTATGTACAAGTAGCATGACTGTATTTTTCTTCTAAAAGTGATGCTCTAATAGATGGGTCTTACCATGTGTACAAATATGCCTGTCTTACAGAATTTTTTCTCCCAAAAGTGATGCTCTGAGAGAGTAATGTTACAAAAAATTAAACTTCTTTGTATTTTCATTTTTGTATTTTTACTTAAATAACAATCCATAGAATGCATTGAGAATACTCACAGTAACTCTCTTGTGGCATATGAACTATGTGCATGACATTTTTAAGAACAATACCGTCCAATTAAGTGCATAGGCTTAGATAAATAGGTGACAACAAAATTTGGATGCATGTCATCATCTGTCTATTCTAGATTCATTATTCCATTAAAAATTTAACTTATTAGAAAATAGCACATTTAATTATTTAAATATAGTAGTCAATAGTCACGAGTATTATATTAAATCAAAATTTCATAAAAATCACTTCGCTGAAGCAAATTCAAAAGTTGAGATTGGAAATCAACTCAGATGGACTTGAATATTGAAAACTACTTTGAATTGATCAATTTTCACTGGTTGGATGACTTATGATTGATAATTGTAGTGACCAATAACAATACCCTTTAACTTGTTTTACCCTTCAACACCCTTTTCCATTCTCTCTATCGAACAAATGTTGGAAGACCTAATCAAAACATGTAAATTTTCTCAAAAAAATAAAAAAAATTCTTCATATTTTTATTGGATCGTAAAAGTTTTTTTCGCGACAATATTCTTCTTGTCAATATAATTTCATCTTTATTGACTTGAAAACTTCATTGGTATTTGTTACAGATAAAAATTGACTTATTAATTTATCTTATTTTCTCCTTTAACGATACATACAATAAGGAGCGGGTATTTTTTCTTATCGTCTTCGATGCCTAAGCCAGAGTATAACAATAGAAAATGAGAGGATTTGAAAGGACTATATTTCTTAGTAGACTTTATTTACAATTGTCAACTATTGTAATAGAGTTCTATTCGAATGGAACTGACAAAGGCTCTATGACTTGATTGACATAATTTTCATCCTAATAATAGGAGATTAATGTTATTTAATTTATCATTTTATGTCACATCCACTAATAGTGCTACCTACCATTATTTTAACAAAACTCAAATTCCTGTAGCACCATGCCACCTGCAATATTTTTAATGGCCCTTATCGAGAAAAATGTGCGTCATGATGGGTCTAAAGGAAGAATTATTGTGCAAGTACATGAAAAAGCAGAATTATTGGCAGCATATGTATAGCTACTTTTGTTTTTAATTTTTTTTGTATTATTATTATCTTTCAATGATAATCTATCAAGTGTCATTATGCGAAAAAATTTCTGTACCCTTGTTAAAGGAAGCCTACACAGAGTAGTTGACCCTGTTAAACCTATGTTTGGCCTCTATTTTTTCAAAATTCATTTTTTAATCATATATTGTCCATAAAATAATTTAATGCTTAAATAAAAAAAATTCTTTTTATTTTTTAAGCACACATTTTTTAAAAAAATTACTATTTCAAAATATATTTTCTTACCAAAATGAGACCCAAACATAGGTTAAATTTACACCTCTACTTTAATGTGAGAAAATAGCAGATACAATCATCCATGGACGATAATCAATTATTAGCTTCTTTATTAATTAATCTAAGCCAGGATACATTTTACTTGTACATACTCAATACTGTTCACAGCAGATCTTTTACAACCTTTTAATCACACCAATCGTTGTTCACTTGGTCCCAGTCCCACAAGGGTCCATTGTCAATAGCCGTAATATCATCCCAGTTGTTAACAGAATTAGCAGCATGGTCTTCTGAGGATGAAATGTTATATGGAAATATATCTGAAACTGCTTTGTAGTTTTGTTCAGATGTCATCGCTGCCTCGTTATTGTGATCATGCTGGTGGTGCATCACGGGCTGACCACCTTCTGCCTCCTGCGATGGTCGCCTGTCAAACGATCTTATGCATTTTGATTGTTTGTAGAGTCGGCATAAACTGAATTCTTCAGTTATCTGCATGAAAGAACAAAAACAAAGGAGTAGAAGATCACAATACAAACGCATGTTTTAATTTATAAATATGATTTTTTTTATTGATAGGTTTGCATTTATTATAATTTAAATTATATATGCAAAAAAAAACATATAAATTTCCAATTATTTATTTATTTATTACCAAAAATTTCAGCAAATTCCAGGATTTTAATTATAGTGTCATCGATTTTTATCAAAATTTACTAAAACAAAAAAAATATAATTTTAGTCTTCACCAAACACAGACTTGATATTATTTTATTACTAAAGTGAACAAATGACTTTATTGTGATTTTCCAAACATGAGGAGGTGCCTCCGATAAAGCTCATGATTCTTTCGGATATTGTCCATATTGAAAATAAAAAATTAATTAAAAGTAATTTTAGATTGTTTAGTTTTAGCCAAACATGCCCAAGTCAAGCTGTATTGGAGGATGGGCTAAGATATATTATAATGCCAACAATGGATCTAGGAATGATCCGATCGACCATAAGTTTAATATATAGAGAGATTATTAGATGTAAGTAACTAGAAAATAATAAATATATTTAATTATTGCAAAATCGATTGCTAATAAATCCCTGTCTAGATTCCAACTACTAAGGCTGGCCTAAGAACTTGTAGATGACCTTATCTTCAAAACAAAATGAAAAAACAATAGCATTTCATTTTTCTTTAATCAAATAGAAAGTTCATTGCTAAAATAATGTCAATACATGGAAATTAAAACTTATATATAGTGTCGTAACATGAACATCTTTCTAATAGGGATAATTAGCGCAAAAACGTCTCCTACCTTTGCCCCTATACCCCATAGATGGTCCAACTTTTACGGAATACAATATTTTTTTTATTTTCTTAAAAAAACCTTGTGAAATTACGAATATACCCTACTTTTTATTTTGTGGACCTTGCTCCATCTATATCAAATCTTATATAATAGACTGGATAATGTCACATAACTTCTTTATCATTTGACATTTTAAAACACAATTAACTTCTTCATTTAATCATTTTACTTCACATCATTTTCTGGCACACTTTCTGGATGTATTTTTCTGGACAAATAGCATAATCTTGGCCCTTATTTGATTTGAATTAAAATTTAAGTCAAAGTCAACATCTAATTTTAACCAAACATTTCATGTAATCCATAACTTTTCAACCACATATTTCATCAACTTTTATCAAAATCTACTGAAAATCTAAATTTAATTTCTACCAAGCAGGGTTTGTTAAAAGAAGTAATTCAGACTATTACACATTTATTTTATGTCAATTTACTCTTGACACGCACACAAGAGAACTATTTGATGTACAAAGAAACTATATCTGATACAAGACCTATATATAGGGAAATGAAATAAAACAAAAAAACCTATAATATAGGGAGTAATTTAGGATGGGCTAACCCTATGTATATGGAACAATTTAGGGTTTTCCAATCCCCTAATTTTCGACATTAATTTTATTACCAAGTTTTTGTCCCTAACATGTATAGCTATATTATACACGAGTTCTCGAGATTTGCTGATTTTATTGTATATTGATAAAAATGGATTCTTTCCTCTTTGACATTCTCTTTTGAAGCACTTAGTTCATTGAACATGCATGGTTGTGTCCCAGAAAGGCAGTTATCAAATACTTGTTGAACCATAAGTTTAAGCCTCGTTTGGGAAGAATTTATAAACGATTTAATCTATAAAATAAATTGAAATGAGCGATGTATAAATGGATACTACCTGTGGATCTATCGAAATATGTGATTGAAAATGAAATTTAACCATTTATAAATGATTTATAAATCAATTATAAATTAGTGATCAAAGCTATCATTTATTTACTTTCTACTTTTTGTTTTCAATACACAATTGACACTCAATTTCATAGTTTTGCTAGTAAAAATATCAATTTCAATTAAGATTTCACTTTGAAGCCATGATTCATCCTAAATCCTTAGCGCTTGTTTGGGATAGCTTAAGAGTTGCTAAAAAATTAAGATTAAAATCAACAATTAATTTTAATCAAATATTTCATGAGATTCACAATTTTTATCAATTTTTCAATCACAAATATTTCATGAACTTTTAATAAAACCTACTAAAACTTTTATAAAAAATTTTGTCTAACACCACCTTAATATATGTCAATGTTTTATTAGAAGCAAAGTATATTTCAATTTTTTATTTGAAGAAAGGAATATGTATTTTGGAAGTGAAACACACACCTGCATAGATGATGAAGCTTCACCTAAATCAGTGGCTTTATACTCATTCATCTTCCATGAAGTCTTTGTTCCATTAGGAGCTCTTCCTACGTAGAAAACCATTGTTCTCTTCCTACCAATAATAGCTCCATTTGAAGAGTACACGTCCCCCGGTGAGCCGGTGGCTTTCCAATATCCTTCTGTCGTAAGCCGATTAGGTTTTCCTCCTCGTGCTTCCCTTTCTTGCTTTGGTAAGAAGAAAAACCACTGCTCAGGGTCTCCTCGGCAAAGCTTTCCAGCATATTCTATGTATTTTCCAAAAACCAACAATTAGAAAGAAGACAAATCATGCAAAAACAAGAGAAAAAAATGAATATGCATTAATTACGTGGGAGATCCCGTGGACTGTAATCATAAATGTGAACAATTGGTATAACCATGTCCAGTTCTTGCCCTTTGCCATGTATCTTATTAAGCAGATAGAAAGAAATCAGTTCTTCTTCTGTAGGATAAAACCTAAAACCTGGTAGAAGAATATCACTCATATTATTGAAATTTTACTACTACTACTCTCCCTGATCTCTCCCAATATATATATAAGATTATATAGCTTTCTTCTTTTTATCTCATTCTAATCTGATCCCGCGTGATAAATGCAGAAACTTGGTGCATTTTACGTGTTGAGCGGGGTCTGGAAATTTATTTAAAGAAAGATTAGGGTTTTGAAATGAGAGGACATTAATAAAGGAAGAGACAGCCGAGTGAAATGACAAAAAGTGAGAGGGACGGGATTGGTCCACGTTCGTTCTTGGAAACTTACACTTGAATACCAGGAAATTGATTGATACTATTACTCAGCAACATCCACAAATAAATTAAATATAAGTCACACGGACTCATTTAGTCCTTCTTTGCCTACCATTTTTCAAATTTTTTTTTTTTATAAAACACATTTTCAAACACACATTATCACGATAAAATATTTTATACGTAAACTTAAATTTTTTTTCTAATTTCTAATCACGCATTCTTCAAAAAATTACTATTTCAAAACTAAACTAATTTTCGTAGTTTCAACTTTCAAGATATCTGAATTAAGAGATCATATGAACAATTTTCAACAAAATGATGAGTCTTAAAATCATAATTACATAATATAGAAAATGGAAAAATAAAAAAAAATTAATAAAGCACGCATAGATGCGTATTAAGCGGTCAACGTAGCAGTTGACCGCTTCATCACACTTACTGCTAAGGCAATGCGTTTGTCAGCGCCTCACGAAGTTTAGGCGTTGCCTAGACGCGCTTTATAGATTACTGATTTGATTTATGGTAAGGGAATAAAATCTTACCGAAAGGAGAGAGACTTCATTATAAATTTAACACCAAGGCATTAATTTGATCACGAAGTAACACCAAAAAGGTTATTTGGCAGGTACGAGAGAATAGAAGAGTGGGAAAAAGATGAGCATTTGGTCCTTTCGGTTTTGTGGAGAGGTTTTGAGACTCCAGAGTAAGAAAACGCAAGTATTTGAACTTTTTAGCTTTGTGGAGAGAATTTGATAGATTGAAGAATGTTTCGGAAATAAGCACATGTTTGGTTGTGATTTTAGTCGGTTTTAAAAGTATGATAGTTTGAAAATGTCTCCAATTTCACACATTAGTAAATTTGTCTTTCCACTTTCACCAAGTAAACTTTCGCAATGATCACTATGTTCCTTATTGCATTTTTGTGTGATCATAATGAAGGGGCATATCGATCATTGCAACAATTGGTTTCTGAGATGATAGTTTAGAAGTCAACATTTTTATCATTGGTCCGCAACACAATATAATTTTTTCTTACTTGACTCACATTTTGACACCAAAGAATTCATTTTTTGCTTAAAACTTGTAAAAAACCGGCGATAAAGATTGGATTAAAGAATTGGTTCTCATCCTCTCGTGCACATCAACAAGTTTGTCGAATCATGTAAATTTGTGTTTTTCTCTCTCTTAATTTTTTTCCCCTAATTTTCTAAAAGAAGGATAAATAAAAACCATATCGATCAACTCATTTCTTAAGTTTGGTTGAAAACCATATTTCCAACTAACTTCATGTGCCTGAAGTTTCCTTAATTTATTGGGACTTTATAATGACGAAAACTAGTCTCGGACTTCACAACCATACATGGATCTTCAATATATTTGCATACATGAATTTGGATCTCGTATACAGAAACCATGTCCAGTTCTTGCCCTTTGCCATGTATCTTATTAGGCAGATAGAAAGAAATCAGTTCTTCTTCTGTAGGATAAAACCTAAAACCTGGTAGAAGAATATCACTCATATTATTGAAATTTTACT
>CAIGRB010143158.1:28525-42705 GCA_903798255.1 Fraxinus quadrangulata
AAAAAAAAAAAAAAAAAAAAGACCGAATTGGGGGTTCATTGAAAATTCTTATATTTATTTTGAAGCTACTTATTTCGTATAAGTCAAGCCAAATCAATATGATGAATCAAACGCGTTCTGCATTACGAAGAAAAATAACATTATCAAAAAATTATAAAGTAATATTTTCATTTATTCATCAAAAAATGTGTCACTTTTGTAGTGCCTTGTCTTTTTAATTGACAGAGACCTCGTCATCTGACAAAATGAGGAAATGAGGAGGAAACGGTATCAAGAATTGAGATTTGACGAGTCAAGAGGAAAATGAGGCACGAGAATCAAGATTGGAGTTAAAACAGATACAACAAAGAGGTCGAAATAAGAACACTGAAAATCGAATTCCTATTTGACAACTCGAGGCCATGAGTCGAGCATCATCTTCAGATTACACAATAAATTGCAAGTTTGTGACATTCACAAGTGTGATTAAGTTATATAAATTATTCATCTTTAAAATGACTATTTAAAAAGCATATTTTAAAAATTGTATCTTTGTTTAACGACTCGTCACTGAAGTTGTTACAACGTATCAATCTTTTATGAATTAGCATTCACTACCACTCATATTTTTCTTGGATGACTTCGCAAAATCAAATTAATGTGCTAATAATTGTTCGTGGAAACCTTTTAACTTAATAGTTTGGGACTCGATCTAGTGGTTATAAGCAGTGGCGGACCCAGCACCTGGCGAGCCCCCGCGGCCGCCCGTGCTGGATCCGCTGGGAGCTCTGATGTCGCCGGGCTAGATTGCAGAGCTGGAATTGGAAGGGAGAAAACGCCGGGGAAGATAACCGCAAAGAAGAAGCAGGCTGTTTTTTTCTTTTTTATTTGGCCAGTTGGGTTGGGCACTTGGGCAGCTGGGCTGGCACTTGGGCTGATTATTGTGTAAAAAAACTAGGCCCAATAATAGAGGAAAGGGTCCAATTCCAAACCCCAAAAGGCAAAACCGTCAAAGTGAACCCTTATTTCCCAATTCCCAATTCGTCAATTCCAATTAGAAGAAGAAGTTGCGGTTGGGCGAAGCTGAAGGAATGCGTATGCGTGCGACTCCGACAGTCCGACTCCCATTAATCTGTAACAGAATTAAGGTTAGTTTATGTGTGTATTTGATTATGGATTTTGGCATTTTGCTCTGTGTATTTGATTATATATTTTAAATTTTTACTAATCGTATTAATTTACGGTAGCTATATAAGCCTATAATAAATTGATTGATGAAAAATGAGAAAACTGTAATAAAGATTCAACTTTTATCTATATGAAATATGAAATGAAAAGTTTCAATCTGTTGTTTGATTGATTGGGCTTTAAGGCTCGTTTTTGCAAATTGATTCTTTTACCTTTTTTTTTTTTTGTGAGCACTTGTTTTTATTCAATTGCTTATGCAAATAGATATGATAATTGGTTGGAATCCATAACTGGTAATTACAAAATACCAATTAATGTGTTGCTAAATGCTAAATACTTTACTGCTTTTTGGTTCTTTTGTAAATTGTGTTTGCATTTTGATTTCTTTTGCTAATTTTTTGGGTGCTTTTTATTCAAGAAGCTATGGTTTAGGGTTTGGAATTGAATTTGAAATTTGGGGAATTGGAAATTTGGATTTGGAATTAGATTTATGAATGTTGGCACTTTTCACTTCTACATTACCAACAAAATATAATGACACTACATTTGAGTATGTAAAACTATCATAATAAAAGTAGATGTATTTCAGAATTGAAATTAAGTTAACATACATTCATTGATTTATGTTGCACACTTGCAATTGTATATTATGGAACAATCTCGCTCTTACGATCGCTAATTATCGACGTTGACCGACCAACGTCCGCCCGGGTTGAGTTTCAATGCTGGGTCCGCCACTGGTTATAAGGGACTTAATTCAAGTAATTTTTTATTTTTTTTAACATTTCCACTCTGTTGTTGTTCATATAACTTGGAATAAAATCTAGTTACTGATTTAGAGAATATAATTAGCAGTTAGTGAGTAGCATAATTATAATATAAAATGATGATGGTTTTATTGGAGTCTAATCATAGGATTAGGCTAATACTCTTTTGACCCGTAATGGAATCCGGTCCAAGTTTAGTTACTTTTCCTTTATTCTGAAAAGATGTGTTCGCTTCATCCCAATGCCACACGATTTCAGCATTTCCTTTTCAAATCTAGGGTAACTTTTTGGGAATTTTAAAAACCCAAACATTTTTTGAGGATGCTACATGTACAGTAGAGGATGATTAACACTCAGCCCTTTCAATATGGAGTCTCCATGTGACTCTTATATGAAGTATTATGGAAAATGCTATGTACCAATAATATTTTCCTTAAAAAATTCCAAAGGCCTGAGCATCCCTCCAAAGAAAGGTCTCCATATGGTCCTTATGTGAAGTATTATGTCACTTGCTATATATTCATATCATTTCTCATTTTTTAATAACGAGGACCCGCACGCATGTGAGGGGTTGTCAACCTCTATTGTCATCCATTAATGTACAAATGAAATTGTTTTAACATTTTCTTTCACTGTACTTATGACATTCGAATTTGCCTAGAATTCTATTATTTTTAAAATTTTGAGGAGTCATCAATTTTTTTTATTTATTATTTTTTGATTAGGTAAAAGCTATCTCTATTGGTCAAGAATTAATTGTTTAATTTTCTTGACCAAGGTTATGAATTTATTTTATTTTCCTTGACCTAGTTCAAGAATTGTTTTCTTAAATCAAAGAGAGAGAGATTGCTTCACATTTGTGTCGTTTAAAACTGCTATATTTGTTCAAGCTTAGATATTACTCTTTTAAAAAATAAAATTAAGATTTACAATTTAAAAAAAAAATTAATTGAAAAAATAAGTTTGTACAAAAACAAAGTTTAAAAGTCTAACTATGAATAAAATTGAAAGTTGAGTTCTAAATGAGTAACGTCATTCATCCATAATTTATAAGGATTGTTAATACAAAAAGTATTACACCATGATCGTGATATATTGATTGCTTGTCGACCCTATAAATTATGTGAAAGTAGGACACTTCAAATTCGAGGGTCAAAGAGTTTTAAAAAACGTTCTTTGTGAAAACAATTTAAACTATAGATTTCACCGAATTAAATCCAGTCCATAATCAGCCATTTATGTAAATGAAGGATTATTGCTATTTATCTGTCCACTTATTGACGATGAATAATAACTTTAAACTCTTGTACTACTTACTCCCATTTTCGTGCCGTTTGAGTCAATTTTGGACACTTTTTCCAAGATTAATCGAATGTTGTGTACTCATTTTTAATAAAAGTAATTAAATAATACTATTTATCTCAATAAAGTAGAGTGTATTTACAGATTTCCTTTATTAAAATATTGTCCCCTTCTTTGTTGAGAAAATTAGAGACAAATGCTGTTTAATTTCTGTCTAATCCAATTCGAATATTTTTACACGATGCAACCCACTCATGCATGAGATATATAGAAATCTGTGCAGAAAGTTGGGTTTCTACTGTGTAATTAATGCACTCTTTGTCACTTTTCGGCGTAAACAAAAATATCCTCAATTTTTATGCATGAAGTGTCAATTTTGGACACCATTTTCTATTCAAAATAAGAAAAGAAAGTAACAAAAAGAAGTGGAAAACGAATTTCAATGCAAATTTGTGTGAATTTTACACAACTTCCCCTCGAACAGCAAATGGACATTTGACGTTTAGTCATGTTAAATAATAGTTGCATTTATCGTCAAAGGGTTGATTATCATTATTTATTTGGTCGATAAGTGTGCAATGAGAATGCTTATCAATCACTAATAATCAATCGTTATTTAACTCCATCCAAACAATATACAAAGACTTCGTAACTTTCTTGATTGGACCAACCCAATTAACCATTTCCGACTTCTTGTTATTTATTTCGTGGATAAGTGTGCATTAAAGGCGCTATAAATTATTAGGAAGTCCGTCTTTATTTAACTGCCCAAAGACTATGTCTTTCTTGATTAGACCAACCCAATCGATTATTTCCCCTTCGAATCCGTAAATATGAGGAGCATGCTGCAAAAAAAAAAAAAAGGGTCTCCCATGCAGTTCATTCATTAATACCATTTATTATTTCCTCATTATCCTTGTGACAACTGCTTCTGGCAGGCAGTACTATTTCCTTCTCAAGCTACTGCTTAAATTAACAGCTTCACATTAATGAATTATCCTCCACTGTCTAAAGGGGGAAAAAAGGAAGATGCTTCTTAGATAAGAATGGCAAACAGCATTATACCAAATTAACAGTTCCCTGGTCCCCTCTTGTTCAAAAAGTAATTCAATTATATTCCCATATCAACTGTTAATTGCTATGAATTTTCCATCTTTTTTCTTGAAACTGTCTCTATTTCCCATGCATCATTCACCAAAAATAAAGAGACACACGGATACATACATACGCAATCTTTCACTGGGGTCTCTCTCCAAATTAGCCCTCTTTCTTCTGCACTCGTGATGCAATTTCCAATGGGGATTCTCAGTTCCTTGTATTATTTCACTATTTTTGCAGTTTCTTTGATGTCTGTGGTGAAAGTTTTGGCTTCTGATCCTCTTTCTGATGCACTCTTGAGCTTCAAATCCGAGATTATTGATGATTCCAACAGTTTAAATGACTGGTTTGTGCCTTCTGGAGTGAACTCTTCAGGGAAAATTCTTGCGTGTTCTTGGACTGGAGTGAAATGCAGTCAAGATTCTTCGAAAATTGTCGGTTTGGACCTGTGTAAGAAGAATCTTAGTGGTTCATTATCAGGAAAACAGTTCAATCTCTTTGTTGACTTGGTTGATTTGAACCTCAGTCACAATTCATTTTCAGATAAACTTCCTGCTGGGATTTCTAGCCTTACCAATCTAAAATCCCTTGATATCAGCAGGAACAATTTTTCAGGCCATTTTCCAAGTGGGTTTTCCAAATTCCAGAATTTGGTTGTTCTTGATGCATTCAGTAACAGCTTTTCAGGACCTTTACCGGCCGATATATCCGAAATTCAGTCCCTCAAGGTACTGAATTTTGCTGGGAGTTACTTCAGTGGACCAATCCCATCAGAATATGGTTCATTCAAGAACCTTGAATTCATTCATCTGGCAGGAAATAGTCTTAGTGGTAACATACCTCCAGAACTGGGGAAGCTGAAAACACTGTCTCACATGGAGATTGGATATAACAGATATGAAGGAGGAATTCCATGGCAATTTGGGAACATGAGCGAACTCAAATATCTTGACATTGCAGATGCCAACCTTTATGGTTCAATCCCAAAGCAAATCAGCAACCTTACAAAACTGGAATCACTTTTCCTCTTCAGTAATCAGCTTACTGGAATGATTCCATGGGAATTAAGCAACATCTTGCCCCTTAAAAGCCTGGATCTTTCGGACAACCTACTTTTCGGACAAATTCCGGATAGTTTTTCAGAGTTGAAGAATCTTAGGCTTCTAAGCCTAATGTACAATAATTTGGATGGCTTTGTCCCTGAAGGAATTGCTAAGCTTCCACAACTTGATACTCTGCTTCTATGGAACAATAACTTTTCAGGTTCACTCCCTCAAGACTTGGGAAGATACTCAAAGCTCAAATATGTGGATGTTTCGACCAACAAGTTTGTTGGTAGCATACCAACTGATATATGTTCAGGAGGGGAGCTAATGAAATTGATCTTGTTTTCAAACAATTTTACTGAAGGGCTGTCTCCATCTCTTTCCAATTGTTCCTCTCTTGTTCGTGTTCGACTGGAAGATAATTCATTCTCAGGTGACATATCTTTGAAATTTAGTAATCTTCCTGATTTATCTTATCTGGACCTGTCTAGAAATAGATTCACTGGAGGAATCCCCGCTGATATTGATCAAGCTTCAGGGCTTCAGTACTTTAACGTATCTAATAATCCTGTGCTTGGAGGTATAATACCATTAAAAACATGGTCTCTGCCTCTTCTTGAGAACTTCTCTGTGGTTTCTTGTAGCATTTCGGGCAATATCCCTCCATTTCAGCATTGTAAATCCTTATCTGTCGTTGAATTGAATACAAACAAGTTTTCAGGAATTGTCCCAGAAAGTATTTCCAATTGTAAGGAACTTGTGAACATAGATTTGGCAAACAATAATTTAACAGGTCCTATTCCTATGGAGATGGCTAGACTTCCTGCTATTGGGGTTATAGACATGTCTCGAAATAGTTTCAGTGGTCCAATCCCAGCAGAATTTGGAATTTCTTCGACCTTAAAACTTCTGAATGTGTCCTACAATGACATCTGGGGTTTAATTCCTCCACAGAGGACTTTTAGATTGATGGATAGAAGTGCATTTTTTGGTAATCCGAAACTCTGTGGGGCACCTCTGAGACCTTGCCATCATGAAAATGTTATTCCAAATGGACTAGATGTGGGAAGTAGAAGAACTCAAAAGTTGGCCTGGATTCTGATCATCTGTGCAGTCATAGTCCTATTCATCACAACTGCGGTTTTTGGGATATTATACTTCAAAAGAGGAAGTAAAGGCCAGTGGAAAATGGTTGCTTTTAGTGGACTTCCTCAGTTCACTGCAAAAGACGTGTTGAGGAGCTTTAATTCTGTGGAAGTCCTTGAAGAAGTACCCGCAATGCCAGATTCAATTTGCAAAGTAGTTTTACCCACAGGAATAACTGTTTCAGTGAAGAAGATTGAATGGGAACCAAAAAGAAAGGAAATCGTGTTACAATTTTTGCACAGAATGGGAAATGCAAGGCACGATAATTTGACAAGATTGCTCGGGATTTGCTACAACAGCCGTCTGGCTTATCTGTTGTATGACTACTTGCCTAATGGAAATTTGTCGGAAAAGATCAGAATGAAGAGAGATTGGCCAACAAAGTATAAGATGGTGATTGGAATTGCAAGGGGACTCTGCTTCCTTCACCATGATTGTTATCCAGCAATTCCACATGGAAATCTGAAGGCGAGTAATATAATGTTCGATGAAAATATGGAACCTCGTTTGGTTGAATATGGACTTAAATCAGTGGTTCAGTTGACTTGTCCATTGCCAGCAAAATTCACAAAGGAGACAGGTACATGTTCAACACATTATTCAACATTGATCAGAATCATACAAATGCATAAAGTTTCCTTTTTCCACCTTTTCATTTCACTTGGTTATATATTCCTTTCTTATTAATAGGCACGTTATTCTATTTTCTTAACATTCTATTTTCTTAACCAGTAAATTTAACTGTCACTACCGAAAATTATACATATACATTAATCTCTATCTGGTAGTAGTAAAGATAATATCTTATTTATGTGTATCATTTATTCGTATGAGCAAAAATAAATCGTAACTTCCAAGAATTTTTTGAAAGGCTTTAGCCTATAGTAAAGAGAATGTTACGGTAGCATGTGATGTACATGTATTCCATATAAACTCATGCCATAAGTAGGAATAGATAGTACTCAAATAGCAATAAGAAAGAAAAAGAAACAAACATTTTGTTAATTTTATAGTCTAGTACGGTATAATATTGCATACTAAACATGCACTCCCTGTCGTTGTTTCTAGGATATTACTCCAAAAAATCACAACTTAGAAGTGCCATTTCCATCCTTATGATCTCAGCATTTCTGCAGCACACTTGTTTATGAACCTCAGCCAAAAAATTTCTGTTGACTTCCATTCCCCCTATCCCACCCTCCGACTGTTATGATGTTTTTTCTCTTGTTCTTTGTCTTTTAATTATTTGGACAGGTAAATTCGGCACATCCAAGGAGGAGGAGCTCTACATGGATATATACAACTTCGGAGAAATCATTCTCGAGGTCTTAACTAACGGTAGATTGGTGAATGCAGCATCGAGCATACACAACACTCCAAAAGAGATTCTCATTAGAGAAATTACTAAAGAGAATGACATTGATTTCTCCGCCTCATTCAAAGAGGAGATAAAGTTGGTTCTTGAAGTTGCTTTGCTATGTACTACGAGTAGACCATCAATGGAAGATGCACTGAAGATTTTATCAGGGTTGAAACCTCAAACACATGGCAATGGCTCTTAGAACACAAGGCATCCTTTAGACTGATTGCATATTATAAATCATAAGCAGATGTATTTAGTCCAGCTTGCCATTGTAGAAAGTTGATTTTTGTGTTCGATGATTGGTTGATAAAGTTTGCTGTAAGATAGATGATAAATTCTTGTTTCTACTTTTGACAGTTGAGTGTTTAGTACTGTATTTTCCCTGATATGATGAAGAATTTTGATTCTCAAAACATGTTTGGAGTTACTTTTCTAAAAGTATTTTGTTAGTAAAAAAAAATTGTATAGGAAACAAGAAAGGATTTATCTTTTTTGAGTTATCTGCAATTTCTGATCTCATATTTCACTGATGTCATGTACTTTGCCTCTTTTTTGCGGATAGCTTTCTTAATTGGGTTCTTAACACAAGTCTAGTTTCTTTTTTATTCGTAATTTACACGTTCCTTTCCTTCTCACACACTATATAATTGCACCAATTCAACTTGTCCGAGTTGGTTAAAGATAATTGGCAATATAACCATTCAACTGCTGCGACGTGATATCTAAATATTCTTGCGAACATTTGCTGAAGAAACCATTGGCTTCAGTGCCATGATTTGGTCATGACAGAAAATAATTGAGGATCAAGAAGATTGGACAATTACACTTCGAGAATCATATTTATGTGTGATATTCATAGTAATGAAGAAAATGGCCTGCTTCTCTTGACAAGAATGGAGGGCGAAGGATGTAAGATGGAACATGAATAAAATTGGAGAATCTGAGTATTGGCTTGTGTTGAGTTTTGATACCTAATAAATCCGGGCAATGATGTTAAACAGGTTTATTGGATTATAATTCATAGGTCTCAGCTGATGAGTGTGAAATGTCGACACCACAATTATTCAGACTGATCCTACAACATATTCAGGGCATTTGAAGTAACTTAATTTAATTAATGTTACTTATCTTGGATGGCTTTGTTGGTTGACATCCCATTAATTCTACTTATTGGGCCTATTATTATCTAACCTAGAAGCCCACATCCTTAACCTATTTATGTTGTCCCTTACTGTAGCTTTTGAGTGTGTGTGAAATTGGTAGCCGTGTGTTTGAGAGAAAAGGTAGCGTCCCTTGCTTTGTGCTTCCTTGTCTTGACTTTGTGCTTGACTATGCCATCTTCTTCTCCTCTTCTCTAGCCTTTGTGGCTGATTCTTGAGGATACCATATTCTCCACACTGTTGCCCTTTGTGGGAACTAGAGAACAACCGGTTTTGAGAGGTTCGGTTGGGATTGGGTTTGTTTGATTTTGGTGGTCGATTGAAGTAACTAAGCCAGGTTTTCTTGGTGATTGAAGTCCCTCATACTACAATTAGTATCAGAGCATTCGTTGGAGGTGATTTTCGTGGAATACATATCCAAAAATCGACAGAAAAAGCTATTGAAAAAATTGCCTAGATTTTCAACAAAAAACCCAAACCTGCAACTGAGTTTTCCGGCCAATCCAGTAGGCTTTTGGTGAAACAGAGACCGGAATTGGGACGTCCAGGTGGATGTAGTGCAGGAGGTTCGGCGCGTGAGGTCGATGGCGGCGACTACGCATGGGGATTCCGGCGAGGCGCGTGTTGACTCCTCCGGTGAAACTTTCTTCAGACATAATCTTTATTTTGACATTTCTAACAATTTTGTGTTGTTAGTTTTGTGTTCAGGGTATACGGTGAAATCTAGATGATTTTGCCCATGCATTCGTAATTCAATTTTCGCTCGGTTGGTTGCTACGGTTGCTAGAGATTTTAGGGCGAATAGTGGTGGCCCTAAAATGATAAGTTCGCATCTCTCGTAATTTACGGACTCAGATAGGTCCGCTCTGGTAAATTGGCTTATCCCGTTAAAATTTCAGCATTAGCGCGTCATCATGAGGGGTGACATTAGGATTGGGGTTACCGTGAAGGGGTAACCATTGCTTGTGCTAGAATTTTAAGAATTAATTGCTCTATTTGAAGNCATTACTTGTGCTAGAAATTTAGGAATTAATTGCTCCATTTGAAGTGTTGGTTTTAACTGCAAGTTGATAATTGCTTATGTGTTTAATTGCGTGAGAAATTTGAATTTTTTTGTGATATACATTCGTACTGCATTGACTATTCCGTTATAACACCTAGACTTGACCCATTCAAACATTCCCTTGATCTAAGAACGTGAATCGTACGAAACCTTAAAAATCTAGAACGGTGTATATTGTTGTTATAGGATTACTTTGTGTGACCTATTTGTGCATTTTTTGGTTCTGTTTTTTCAAAATGTCTTCACATTTCAAAAATTAGAATTTTCAAAGGGAAAGTAGATTTTTCAATTTAACAACAAAAGATGAAGGGGATTCTGATTGAACAAAAAGTTTCAAAGGCTATAGATGGTAAATTTCTTAAAACTTTGACAGAAGTACAAAAAGAAGAATATGATGAACATGCTTATATTTCAATTATTTTACATATGTCTGACACTGTTTTAAGAAAAGTAGAAAAACTTGACTCTCCCAAAGAACTTTGGCAAAAGTTGGAAGACTTATATTTGCTTAAGTCTACTACTAATAAATTGTACTTACTTAAAAAAAATTTTATCTTTAAAATGGATACTTCAAAAGATCTTAATGATAATTTAAATGCTTTTAACAAGTTAGTTCAAGACATCGTTAACTGTGATAAAAAGGTGTCTGAAACTTATAAGGCCATCATTTTGCTGAATTCTATGTCTGATTCATATAGAGAGGTTAATAATGTAATTAAGTATGGTAGGGATACTTTAACACTCGAGATTGTCATCGATTCCCTTAGGAGTAAGGAGATTAAGGTTGAAAAAGAAGATAAGAGAAATGGTGAGTTGCATATGATGAGGAGTAGAATGAATTTTAAGCAGACGAGTTTGGGTAGAGCTCAAGACAATGGTGATTCGAGTAATGACTCAAGTTATGAGGGTGGCAAAGATAAGAGCAAGGGACGGGGGATAAGTTTAACGGTAGACGGTGTTACAATTGTGGTAAGACTGGACACTTTATTAGGGACTGTCCTAAAAAGAAAAAGGATAAGCATGATGGCAAGTTGAGAGGCGAGACGAATTTGTCTATGGGATCGAGTGATGACCCTAGTGAAGTTTATTGAGTGTAAACCCAGTTACTGCTTTTGCATCCGTGTGTAATCCTTTTTGCATGTATATGATTGCTTAATTTCGTTGCATGATTATTTGTTGCATTTTCAATGTCTTTGATATGTGCATTAGCATGAATTGGAGTGATATTATTATTTGGTATAATTGTTTGCCTGCTTAGTGGGTTGGGATGGATTAACAGTGTGTCGTATGTCTTTTGGTAAGGTAGAGTATAGATGTTAAGGGGTACATTGGTGGTTTGTACCAGGGATGTAGAGTGTGGTATTTGGATCACGAGTGAAGAGATAATCAAATGTTGGAATCCTTTATTTGAGAAAAGATCCCGATCAGGTGGAGTTTGAGAGGGACATTTCTATCATTTCTATTAAGTGGAGACCATTATCCACGTAGGTTGGGAGAAGTGATGTGGTGATAGAGGATTCTCTCAAGAACTTAGGATCTATTGTGGCTTACCATTAGAAATGGGTTGAGTGATTAGTCTAGTGAGCATGGTAGGTGATGAGGTGAGATATGTGTTCTCGATGTGTGAGCAACACAGAATGTGATATGATAAGTGTGGTGAGATCTTTTCGTTGGAGTCATTTATGCATTTGTTGCATATGTGTTGGCATGTTGATTAACCCGGTGTTAATATGTGGTTCTGTGTAAACATGTTTTAAAATATCTATGTGGTATCCTATATATGATAGCTTAGTCGCATCTTTATTTGCTCTTGATTGATTGCTGTGATTATCTGCTTCTACTTGGGTGTTCTTGATCTTAGCCATGCTGAGTATATAGTATGTGTTTCAGGTTCGAAACACGATGTAAGGTCTGTGATATCAATTTTATTGGTTACATTGATTATGCAAGTATAAACCGTGTGTTTTGTTTGCTTGCAGATTTATTGGAAATTAAGGTGGAGATTTATTGGGTTTTGATACCCAATAACTTTGGACAATGATGTTAAACTAGTTTATTGGATTATACTTCATAGTCCTAGTCGATGAGTGAAGTGAGACGTCGACACCACAATTATTCAGACCGATCCTACAACCTATTTGGGTCATTTAATGTAACCTAATTTAATTAATGTTACTCATGGGCCGACCCATTACCTTGGACGGCTTTGTTGGTTGACCGCCCATTAATTCTACCTATTGGGCCTATTATTATCTAACCTAGAAGCCCACATCCTTACCCTATTTATGATGCCCCTTATTGTAGCGTTTGAGTGTGTATGAAATTGGTAGCCGTGTGTTTGAGAGAAAAGGCAGCGTCCCTTGCTTTGTGCTCGACTTTGCCGTCTTTTTCTCCTCTTCTCTAGCCTTTCTGGCTGATCTTGAGGCTACCATATTCTCCACACCGTTGCCCTTTGTGGGAACTAGAGAGCAACCGGTTTTGGGAGGTTCGGTTGGGATTGAGTTTGTTTGACTGTGGTGGTCGATTGAAGTAATTGAGCCCGATTTTCTTGGTGATTGAAGTCCTTCATTCTACAGCTTGGAATTGGGAAAAGATGAAGCACATTGGGGAACTTAAAAGAGTTATTGGGAGGGGTAAGATGAGGAAATAGTTAGGAAATTTGCTATGGATAGTAAACCGAGGAGGATTAAGGAGAGTGGAGAAGAGATACGATGAAGGAAAAAATTGACATATGTTGGTTATGACTTGTAAGTTTTGTTTGGAAAGTCTTCAAGGTTTAAATTATAAATAGATAGAAATAAGTGGAGGATAAATAAATAATATTTGTGCATTCCTCAAAATATTTAATTAAAAAGTAATTTGAATGTTTGTAAACATGAGTTAAACAGAGGCTAAGTTGGGAAGACTTGAAAGCTTTGTCAACTTTGAATTGAACTCTCTTTAATTTTAGTGAACTTTCACTCTTCCTTAAGATAAATTTTCAAGCAAAAATAAAATAAAATAAAAAATAACACAACAACATAAGAGGGAAATAGAGAGTGAGACATGTCAGAAGAGAAATGTGTTTATTGTTGTCAAATTAATGACTCGTACAATCAAATAAAGATGAAGCGAAGTATGCCGTAGTAAATCTCTTTAAGACAATTTTTGCCTCCTACATTGGTGCTAATATGATTACTAGAATTCTATCTTCTAAGATACAATTCTTCTTTCAAAGTCGGTAGTGCACTATACCAATATTGTTGTTCGAATCAATGTATGACAATGTTCTTTTCGAATGGAATAGATACTAACTAAAAAAAACTCAAACGGAATTTTTATATTTTTGAAAATAATTGAAAAGAAATTGTATTTCAGCAAAATAAAAACACCAGAATTTTTAAAGAGTAAAAGAATTAGAAACCAATTGATATTGAATTAATTTGATTTGGTGTAGGAAATATGGAACTGAGTCCTTTATTTATAGATTTTCAAGTGATATTTTGGAATAATTGTACCTTTTGATATAAATTAATGTAGACAATGCATTAGCTCACATCTTTTCATTTTTAATGGTTTATATTGCATACTATCAAAAGGTTATTACTTTTCATTATTTGCATTTTTTAATACACGCCCAACCCTAAATATCATAACTTCCTGATATGCGCAGTTGCATTTAAAACGTCGTGACTAATCATCGCATCAATTGGTGACTTTTCCAATTTACAACTATAAAAAATAAAAATTAATTCTAACAATCTCCCACATAAATGGAAGAAGTCGACAAGATCAAAAAAGATGAGTACTACTGAAAAAATACATTATGATATGTAGCTTTCGATTTGAAAATCTTTTAATAAGAATCTATCAGACTCACTTGACTAATCAGTGAACGTAACATTTTGAATTGTCGATCGTTATTGTAAACCTAAATAATAGATCAAACACATTATTTTTCATATCAAACTTTTGTTCTCAGTTGGGAACTTGGGCGAGGGAAGATTAGTATTTATTTTCTTTTATTTTTTCTCTAATTATATTTTGAGTTAATTAGTTTTATTATTTTATGTGAAAATGTAAAATTAT
>CAIGRB010143171.1:0-20478 GCA_903798255.1 Fraxinus quadrangulata
TTTGTAAGAAGTAAGTGAAATAACTCATTTTCCGATGTAGGCGCGATTTAATTTACGAATAGCCTTCCACCTAAAAAAGTGGTAAAATTAAGGATAGTTAGGGTCCCACGTTCGACCTTTTGAGGTAATGTGATTATTCATCCTCAATTTAAAAAATGGTTTTGCCATGAGTACAAAGAGAGTGCCGTAAGGATTGATATAATTGTCAAATGACACCGTATGATTTTCAGTTGACTTAGAAGAAAAATATTAAGGTTCGTTCGATTGTAAAAGTAGAATTTGGATTGAAAAAAAAAATTATTTCAAGGAATTAAATTGCTTAGAATTATGTTTATATGAATTGTCATTAATCGTGTTTGATTAGTATAATTTTTCACGTGAAAAATATTGAAATTTTGAATTTTTTAATGTTCGTTTGACTTTGTTTTACATGAAAATTATCCATTAAAAAGATATAATTTATTACAATTGGGGATAGAATTTATTTTCATTACCAAAAAAAAAAGTTGCCTAGAAAATCAAATCCTACCAAATTGGTGAAAATTGATTTTCCTCAAAACTATGGAATTAGAATCGTGTGAGTCAAAAGATGAAAAATAAATTGCCAAGAAAATTTCTCCAATCAAACATGACTTTTTGTGGAAGATGGAATTTCATTTCCAAGTTCCATGAAAAAATTTTCAAATGAAACAAGGCCTAAGTTATCCGATAGTTTTATCATTCAATTCTTACTTTGCGCACGATTTTATTATTGATGGTTTTTGGATTTGACGTAAAAGAATAGAACTTCAAATTTATAGAAGATTTGTACATATTGATTAAGCTTGAAAATAACCTATCTTCCCCTGGATTCTTAGCATCTGCCAAGCCAGGAATAGTTGAAAGTTTTAAAGACATTTGGATAAATGATCTTTTTCTTACTTTTAAGTCAGCTCAATTTATAAATATTTTATAAAGATGAATAGTAATAAATTTCACTGAAAGTGTATTTGATTGACATGAAAAATATATCATAGAAAAGAAAATATTTTTTTATTTTGAAAAAAATAAAAACATACTCCCTTAAAAAAATATTTTTCCTAAAAACAATAAAAAAATAGACATTTTTAAAAGTTGAAAAATATTTTTCATTGACAAAAGTAGAAATGAAACACTTCAAAGTATGAATTTGGATTAAAAACTGATATTTTTTATAGAAAATAAATGCAACCAAACACATCCTAATTGTATAAATAATTATGAGTATAGTTGAGATTAATGTCATTTATAAATTTATTTGTCAAGCTTAAAAACTTACTCATTTAGAAAGCAAAAGATAATTATTTTAAAAATGACCTTTTTTTAACTTATAAGTAAATTCTTTAAGCGTAGTGAAATATACTTGGAACAATACATAACTACTACACTATAAGAATCACATTTCACAACTAACAATCTTTCTAAATAATTTCATAAATCATGTGGTAATTCAGATTAATAAATATAATTATAAAATAATAGACACTAATTCTCTCTCCACACAAATTCCACTAGAACTCTACACAAATTCTCTATCTATAAAAATATCCCAATCCATCATGCCCACCCTCAATCCGGTATATCTCTCTTTATACACCTCCTCCGATCAATCATATTCATCCCAACCTCTCTCTCTCTCTCTCTCTCTCTCTCTCTCTCTCTCTCTTAGGTCCTTTAAAATGAATCGGAGAATCTGGTTCAATTGGGTTGTTGTTTTTGTTAATGTGAGTTACTAGATCGACCCAACTATCACCAAAGCCATCATCGATTGTGTGCTCCTACACCAACTCTCAACCTTCTGAATTCGTCTATCTCATGTGGATTAATAAGAACTCTTTGTTCTCCAACAACCAGAAACTCATGTCACCTTCCTTGATCTTCAGAACTCTGACAAATGTTGTGGAACTGTGTGTTTTAATGTTTGTTTTATGTGAATTTGATGTTTTTCAAAGCAATGATCAAAGCAAAATGAAGGTTGAACGCTAGGAATGATATGGAGAATGTAAAATCTTGTTTCTCTCAATGCTCAACTTGTATTTTTCGAATGCTGGTGTCTATATATATAGTACAAAGGTTTTGGGTAGTATAGGCCTGATAAAAACCTTGAAAAACGTGAATTAAGTTTACTCGGAATACAGTGTCGCTCGAGCGATATCTCAGGCGAGCAACAGTTGAGTAGCCGTTAGTATTTTTATTATAACTTTCTCTCTGATGTTCGATTGAGGTGATTCAAAATATATTAGAAAGCTAACTCAAAGGGCTACAATATTTCTAGAAATATACTTATCCATATTCCAATATTTTCTATGAGAAAAATTCATTGCAAGTTGAGGTTAAGAATTTGGAGCATAGCTTGTGCGACTCTTTGATACTCTTTAGACTTCTAATTGCATTCCCTTGATCATATGCGGTCTTCTTGGCATCTTGGACTCTTTCAAGGACTATACTACCAACCAAATAAATCATTAACTTTTACAACTATTTTATAACAATCTTTTTTTCTAAAGAATTACCAACACACTAAAAACCTAACAAACTTCCCCTTGACATTCTGCAACAAAACTATACAATATAAGTTAAGAACGTAGAAATAAAACTAATCTACCCAAACTAAAACTCAATTTGAATGTCAGTCTTGTGCATTCCTTATTAAACATATTCCCTGAAATCAACAACTTAGATACCTAGTGTAAAATCACGTGATACAAGAAATATGACAATTAAAACTAACTATCATAAATATGCTAGTTAATTGATAAGTAATACTAATGTTAATCAAAACACCAACTGAAACATTAATATCTCTAAACTCAAACAGCTATGCATATGATATGCAATGCACAACGATCCTTCACACATAAAATGTAAAATCTCAATTTAATTCACTGCTCCCCTATGTATATTATCTCTAATCTCCCTCTTTTTTTTTTCTTTTTCTTTTTTTTAATCACAAATGACTAAGGGTGCAATTTCAAATTCAAATTTTAACCATGAATATACAACAATCCAAAAAAAGAAAAAAGGTTGATAGCATGCACAAGCATAATTAACAAGTAGTAAAGCTCCCCACATACTCAGTTAAGGTCAAAATGAAGTAAATTGTATAAGTGAGTCATGTGCGTAAAGTGTCACTAATCCAAGGCAAACAGGACTCCAAATCTTAATTTTGTGAGAAGAGACATGCTAAACATTACTATCAATAAGTGTATTCTCCTACTAATGAAAGTCAAAACATAAAGCACAGTATGACCTATAAATTAATGCTTTTTTTTTTTCATATATCAATTTTTTTTCCCTAAATTTGGGCATACATAATTTTTCACATATTTCAATCTCATCATATTTTTCACATCTTCCATATTTTCCAAGCTCATCAATTTTTCATCTTAAGTGCAGGTCCTTCTCCATTGAGCAACTAAGATGACTCATGTAGCGAGTTTTAGGCCGGTTAACCCAAGTTAGTTGACCATAGGCACCAGATTTTGAGACTCCTCGCATGCGTAATTGCTCGAGTTAAATAGCCTCAAAGAAGAACATTAATATATAGAGCTTATTAGGCGATATACTTAGGCTTAAGAATACTAAAATTAGTCTATTTATGCTCAAAGTCAACTTACCAACATGNTGACATGTGTTATCTAACTAACTGCGATCAAATTTATATTCAGCGTTACTGTCCCTAATCAGATCAGTTTAATTTTGGCTCATTGTTAATCTGATAATAAAAAGTCACAATTGAGACAGATCTGGTCATAGACAATCACAATTAAGATATAATTGATTACAATCGATCACAATAAACACATACTTAATCATAAGGTCACCATAAACAAACCATCACACATTAAACACCAGCACCACAATCCACCACTATCACCTTCACCTCAAATCCACAACAACAATTAGCATCACCATCGTTTCCACCAATACCTTCAAAAAAACACCAACCATCAACACCAACGACATCACACCACCATCAAAACCACTCCATAGATCTAAAAATCACCAACAGGACCACCACCACCACCACCACCAACAACAAATCACCTACAACTCAAAACACCCACATAAAATTGGATAAGAAAACCACAACATACTCCTACAATTAAAAATTAGATCTATAGATCGGCATTGCTGTTGATCATCACTCCAACAACAAATTCCAACAATTGAACAAACTCCAACGGATCGGCTCTGGATTCGTCTAGCACAAAGTCCATGCGGCGTTAGCGTTCCTCTCCATGCAGCTTCAGGGAGCCCAAGTCGCTGCTTACAACAGTAGGCGCGGTCAACTTGACAAGAATCTTCGTCGCGGGCGATGATGCTGGAGATGGGTGGGTTAAGTGAGAGGAGATAGAGAGAAGAGGGTGAGAATTCTAGTGTTTGAAAATGATATTGAGAGTATGTTAGATGCACATTATTTAGGAGAGAATGTATTTTTTTTTTTTTTTTGTGATGCATGGTGAATATGTGATTGAAAAATAAGGTAAAATTATTGATGTGATGAAAAATATTATTTTATTGAAAAATATGTGGTTGAAAATGAATATAAGAATGGAAATGTTGCTCAAATAGGAGGTGATTTTAGAATGAATGGGGTTGAGTGGGGGTGAGGTGACGGGAAACATGTAGATTAGGTGTAATTAAATTTTTATTAATTATAATTATTAAAACCTAATTACCACCTTATCTGTGAACTGAAGATTAATCCCCCTGTTTTTTGAAAATTAGTCTGTGGGTTTTTAGGTAACTTTTTCCAAATAGGCTCTTCGTCAAAACAACTAGATGTCTTGTTGGGCCAGGCACATGCTCAGGTTAGCATATAGTCAAAATAAAGACTAATTTATTTTTCCAGTGATATTAATTAGTGTATATGAGATTCTTGAAGAATATACAAAAGTTGCTGATATTGATTGGTATTTTAAAATTTTCTACTTATGACAATAAATATGCATGTAATCCACAAAGATAACATAATTTTCCTAAAATTAAGCGTCTCGTTATAATCACTATTTAATGATTGCTATTCTTATGGCTCTACATCTCTACAATTTTCTAAAAGCTTGTATTGCGAACACTTCAACCAAGTCGAGTAAGAGTACATCGAAATATGTATATTTACATATTTTTCAAGTGTGTACACTGAAAATATATGTACAATGCAACTCGATTCAACAAGGGTTGAGTAATCTCAAAACTGAGCAACTCGAACCAATGAAAATATGTTGAAAAAAGAAAACAAGCAAAGGCTATAAATGTTAAGAAATAATGAACCTCCAAACACTTGGGCAAAAAGGTATTAGATGAAGAATTGCATTTATGAATCGAAAATGGTGAATGTATTTATACACATTTTCACCAAAGTTCATCGATCCTAGACGTTTATTGAGAGATTAACATGGTGCAAAGAAAAAAATCCACGACGAAAGAAAGACATTTATCTGTACAAGGGTATTCCAATCATTGCCCAACATATAGTCCACACTACGAACTAAGCTAAGATAATTGTGAGGGAGATGCTGAAACCTTGCAGATGGGACACCAATTCTTCAACCGCAACCATTGTTCGATGCATGCCACATGATATCCGTGCTGGCATCCCAACTTACCTATTTCATCCCCAAATGAATAATCCTCCTGCAAAACATCAATTTGATATGTTGTCTTCTATACAAAAAATGGATGGAAATTAAGGCGTACTGAGCTCAACGACAGGTTGTCCAAGTGTGGTTGATTCCTAAGGAAGCTCGGAGTCGGTAAAAACGAGTTTTTATTCTACTTATTAGCTTATGAAGTGGTCTTGATTAACCTATCCTAAGGCCCAAACTGGGTTCAACATTAATTCGTGTATCTAATGAACTAGCTTTGACAAGCCATTCTCAGCAAAATGTCAGGTTGTTCTGTTTGTCTACATACCAACATATTAGAAGTGAGCTTGAATGGATCTGCATCTTGGCTCAAGATCTTGTCCCCGTGATATTATATACAAAATTGACCACAACACTCCAAAATATTTTGCTCTTACATTATATGCACAAAATTCAATTCCAATCCAGACACCATTAGACACACTATAGAGATATGACAAGAACAATACCAAAATTTAATCAGCTCAATGGAATTCAAGGCTCAATTGGGGTAATTAGTTATTTATTTATTTTGACAATTTTGAGATCCTTTAGGAAAAGAAGCTTTGACATGATCTACAGCAGACTTTGCAAATAAATTAACTTGTCTTAATAAGATCCATGAGTTTATGTTCTATAAGCTAGCTAAACCTCGAGAAAAATGGGAGGACGACAAACCTAAATGCAACTCAACAGGGCTGGACCATGGTGCAGTTGGATGGGATGCTGGAAACCAAGTTAACTAACGGAAGTTGCTCTCTTTTCAGTAGAAAGATAATGTCACGTTTAAAGAATTTCAAGGTTTTTTTGTCTCTTATTAGGAATGTTATTCTGAAATACTTTATAAGTGTCGTAAAAGAACATTTGATACAATTTGTTTTGAGGATTTGATGATTCTCAAGCGAACTAAAGAAAATAAAACTTATAATAGAAATTTAAGAAAAGAAAATTATACTATCAAAACTTAACTTCTATGATTCAAATTTTATGTGACGATGAAATACTACAAATAAGCAAAATTATTATACCATATTTGGTACATAAGAATTAATTGTTAATATATGAATTTAAACACCCATTAAAATTCTTAGATACTTCAATAGAAATAAATTCATACATAACACTTCTATATTCATGTAGATCAAGATTCATAAGCCAAGATTTATTGAGTCTAGATTAATGTAAATATTAATTAATTGAGAATTAATAACACAGAATTCATACATGACAAAAATTTTATAATATTTATTTTATATTGAAAAACGAAAAGTAAAGTATTATTTAAATAATTGAATTGTAGTAAAGTTAAAATCGTCCAAAAAATGATTCTCACTTAATGTGATATTATTATTATTATTATTATTATAGATGTATGTAGGACTTTCTGCATAATCTTTTCCTTTTTTTCTTTACTATTAATTTAGAGTGAGTGAGTTGGCAGGGATTGACGCGAGACAGGGAGCAGAAAATCAAACAAAAGATAATGATCAGTGTAAAATTCCGAAGACAAAGTAAAAGGACCTGACAAATACTGCACTTGGTGTCATTGTCATCCCCCAAAGATCCCGTGTCCCGTACTTCAGAATGGACAGCCTGATAGCAGCTTTTCCTTAGGCATTTTGACAATTCCTCCTCGGAGAGTGCTGTGCTTACGGTACCTATTCTCTCCTCCAAAGCTAATAATTCCTGTTAAAAAAGTACCATAAAACATCAAGGGTTATGATATCCTTATCAAAATCCAACATCAACTTAAGATCCAATTACGATAAATTATAATCCATAGTTTAACAAGATTTAGATCTGAATCAATTAAACTTTGCAGAGTGCACGAGGCTAACTAATTGAGTATCAACTCCTCAAAAACGAACCTCATAGGACATGTTATCAATGTCCAGTCTCATGTCTCTATGTTGATCATAATAATGGCCGAGCCCACTGAAGAATAAACTGGTCTCCAAGGCAGAAACATGCTGCAGACAGAGATAATAAAAAATTATGAATTCCAATGGGCATAAGTTTCAAGTAAGTAAAGATTGACTACCTCACTAATCAGCTCTTCATCTTGTTCAAGTCTTCCAATTGCTAATAATACCTGTCCAGTGAGAAAATACAATATATCACCATATAGTAGGAAAATCTAATCAAACATGGTGGCATAGTGGCATCATTAATTCCCATTCCCCATACAAGGGAAAAATTCATGGGAATATTATGTACTAGAGGAGCAATACCTCAGCAATTCTATCGAAATCCATTAAATTGGAAGTGCCTAATTCTGCAGGCATTACACTGGATAGATTATTGCTATTGCTACTAGAAAGACCATACGAACTTGAACCAATTGAAGAAACATTTGCAGAGACGTGTTCAGAGGAATTATGACCGCCAGCATCAACTGGTAGCTTGGGCCTACGTAACTGAGAAATCCTAAACACCGGTTCTCTTAGTGAGGAACCGTTTCCATTATGTTGATTAGAATGCCTTGGTGTTGTATTCATATCTGTTAACCTCCGAGCGCGGACAGATGCAACACCATTGCCATCCTCTCTACGAGCCCAACTTCTGCTTTGTCTCGGATTAGATATGGAGATACCACTAGTTGACAGGGGGCCACGTCCGTCTATGGACGAGGCTGCAGTTGTTTGCTTCACTCCATGAGATGATCGGCTTTTCTCTCCTGGATTTCTTTTTTTCACTACATCCTTCATATTAAGTTTGGAATCTGAGGTCAAACAACTTCGTGGAACAACATCCGAAATTGAATTACACTTTAGACTTCTCAAACCATACCTGCTCCTACTACCACAGTTCCTTGCTCTAAGGTCTGAGCTTTCAGAAACAGAATATAGCTGATTGTTTTCGCTGCATGACCCAGAATTAAGATTAGATATTTTTCTTGGTCTAGTAGTTGATGATACTCTAGAGCTCCCTGAATCTACTGCACCCTTTCGAGTCTTGGTATCTCTAGAGTCCGAGTGATATGCTCTTTGAATTCTACTTGGCGAAGGCATAGGATCCAGAGTCTCACCTGAAACACTACTTTCTAATGGATCAATATCTAGTTGAGAAGAGAACTTTCTCTTAGAATCGGGACCTGATTTTTTTCCATTGGTCACAACAGGAAATGACCTAGAGGGATTTCCAATTATTTTCTTGTCCGTTGAAGAATGAACTAAAGGCCTTGAATATTTAGCTTTAACAGAGCTTCCACTTTTGGTATTCTGAGTGTACTTAATTCTGCCACTGCATCCCAGCCGATTGCAGAATTGAGCGCTCTGATCCGTATTCTTAGAAATATCTTCTAAAGCAATGCCAGATCCCTTTTTGGGGACAACAACCCCACGAGCAGCTCTTTTACCAGAATATCCGTCCATGAAATGTTGTATTGATCCTTTATTCCTGGTAATTACATATTTTAAGCACCAAACCCCAATTAGTTTATATTTCTTAAGCAGAAAAACACAATCTATCTACAAGATGGATTTTCTTCCTTTATTTATTGAAACAGAAAAAAGAACTGCACAAATGAAGTAGCTGAACAACCTACGGTTAACGAAATACGCATGACATGCATAAAACGGTGAGAATTATTTCATAGATAGCAGCAATAACATAAATTGAACCAAAACCAATAATAGACTTCAAACACGCAAGTGAATTGAGACGGAGGATATTGAGAAATTTTGTATGCAAAACAACTTATTAATTTGAGAGTTTTTTCAGAGGACAAATGCAGTATGAAGTTATTATCGTCACTCCTTTTTATAAAATAAACAAATATGGAGAAGCTATCGTAATATGAGAGCATCTAATGCCATCAACCTAACAAATAGATGTAATGAAGCTCAAACCTGGAGAGGAAAGTGAATCCCTAAGATATATGAAATGAATGCTATTCATTATTGCTTAAAAATCTTATGCATGGGAGAGACTGATGGTCTCAAAACTGATTACATACAACCGATGCAAGTAAAATTCACTAGTAACATGGACAAACTATAAGCCAAATACAGAAGGGATATGAGGTGTAGAAGCACCACTAACAAGGAAGGTTCAAAGATACGAGAAGCCATGTCGAAAATTCATCTTCTCTCTCTAAGACCACTATATACGTGGTAAATGATAGTGTCAATTACCTCTATCCTTCAAATTAAACTACAATATGACCAATAGTTCCCAGATATAACCTAAATGAATGATCATGTCAACACATAGCCACAAATAACCACGCCAGAAATATGAAGAATAAAAAAAGAAAAAAGAAGAAGAAACTTATATGATCAAACTTCAAATAGGGGTGGGTTTTGTTTATCTTTAATTAAGCAAAAAGATAATTTTTCTTTTTCGATTGCTTAACACTTTCTATTCCTAAAGAACAGATTTAACAATCAAGCCACCGCCTAGTTCAAGCAAAGATTACACTTCACTCTCTTCAACAAGAATCAAACACACATGTATTGTATTAAACTAAAGGAAAATTCATATACAATACGAAAATCATAAAACATTTAAAATATAGCTTTTGGGTGAAAAAATTATCAGGCTTCAACAAATAAGACAAAAACAATGAATTGCAAACCAAAAATAGAAGCCCATATATAGAATCGAAGAATATTGAATTAAGTATTGAGAAATTAAAGAAGTTAAGATGAGTATTCATATATCAATCAAAATTCAAGAAGGCTACAACGAAAAGAACAAAACAGAAAACCCAACTTTTTATCTGAAAAAAAAAATCGAAAAGATAGACCAACTTTTTGTTAATTTCATTTACCTAACGAAAAGAAAAGAAAACTGAAGAAAGCTCCAATTAGTGCATGCTTGGATTGGATAAGAGGTTTGGCCTTATAGAGAAGAAGAGAGACGTGTTGTAAAAAAGTTGTATATAATGTAAAGAGATCCGAGAGTAATGGGAAACAACAGAGTTTTAGGCAGAAAAGATGAATACATCAAACCATAGAATGATAAAGAAATCCGCAACTAACTGCTGCTGAATTGCCGTCTTGCCGATGTGCGGTTCGTGGGATTTTCTTGGTTTGTACGGTCAACTATCGACGGCTTTTGGGGGGCCCAAATGTCATTGTTACGGACCCATAGCACCATTTTCATACTTCGCTTTAGCTGCCATTCGTGCAGTGACAACTTTAATTGTTAAGCGCAATTTATAGGAAAGAGCGAGGATAATTTTTATACCTTGATAATATTAAATAGAATTAAGGGTGAAAAAGAAGCTGCTGTTTTGTATTCCATCGTAATCAATCTTATCTCGTTTAATTTTGTGTTATGGACACTCTCCATTTTGAGCTTGTCCAATAGACCTCGTATGGGTCCAAGAAAGTCCATTGTGAAGGTCAAATTATCGGGAATATTCGAACGAGAAGTTTTAATAACTATTGAAAGGTGATCATAATACTTGAAACCAATAGACCTCGTATGGGTCCAAGAAAGTCCATTATGAAGGTCAAGTTAACGAGAATAGTCGAACGAGAAGTTTTAATAACTATTAAGAGGTGATTATAATACTAGAAACGATAAATATCCAAACTAGAGCAAACCCTCTAATTTTGTAAGTATTATAAAATTATAAGTAAAAAAGACTGATTTGATTTACAATCTAGACACAACAAGAATATGGTGTTCTATTATTGAACTGGTAATGTATTGTGCAAATTTAATCGAATTACCTGGTTGTAGCTCAATTAAAATCATTTAAGATTGCTAAAAATGACTATGCTTCAATCAATTTAGATCAAATAGTTTATTTACATGAATATGTCCCCCCTTAGAAGGTCAATTGTACAAAATCCTCTTATAGAGAATGCTAAAAGTGGGCATATGTACTTCAAATAATACAATTATTTTGCTTACATATTTTTGGATGGAACCAAATGCCAAAACCCCACCACTAACCTCATAAGGAAAAAGGTGGCAGCCTCCTAACACATTAATTCCTAAGCTTTTTTTGCTTTCATTATCGTTATCATTTGTTTTTTGGTATACCAAAGAAAAAAAAATTAATTGGATTGGAGTAGGTAATCTGAATTAATTATGTGTATAATAATGGACTAGTTGAATTGTTAGCTCAAATAATATAAACATTATTATTTCATGTGTGAAATCATGGGAACCGTGACTAGCACTTTTTTTGAAGGCTGATTGGTCATATACTTACATTACATAAGTCAGTTTTGATATACTTACATTCTGGGTTACATTCTAGTATGTGACACATAATTCTACCATTGATTTGTTCAACATTTAAAATAATCAATGATCTCGATTTTGATATCTATTGAAATGTCATCAAAAATGTACATAAAGAATGTATATGTAGATTAATTCTACATAAAATCATGTCTTGGTTCATTCTTGGACGACCCAATGTTAAAGTACTTTAATCTAATAAAATGATATTTTTAATTATTTAGGGGGTGTTTGATGGATATTATTAAGGAAAGAATGTATTTTAAATAGTGATACAATGAGAAATATGTGGTTAAAAAGTAAGGAAAAATTATTGATCTGATGAAAAAAATGTTATTTTATTGAAGAATGTGTTGTTGAAAATAAGTTTTGAAAGAATGTGTGTCAAATAGGGGCTTAATAGTTGTACTCACAGCAAGTCCAAATTCACACGTGACACACCGACTTGATTACATTAGATGGGCCAAGACAAATCTTTTTAAATTAATCCATTTTCCGGCCACCCTTATTTGACCAAAATCATTCTTTGAGATCTCACTCTATCCCTAACTACGTGAATGCCTCTTAAAAGAGAAATGAAGAATAAAAAATAAGCTTAGATTATAACTCTAATCGTGAATGTAATAAAATAAGTACGTTACATCAATGGATTGAATAAAGATGAAAATGAGGCAAGATGATCCCACGAGGTTGTATCATTGACATATGTTACGCGTTTTCTATAAAGTTAATTATCTCGCAAGAGTATGGTATCAAGTTTTATAATATATGAAGAGAGTTAGAGTGTTGAATTCACGGGGATTGATATTTAATTCCTACTAAATACTATAATTATTTTAGTTTTTATTTTATCTAGGAAATCAAGTTAAAATCAATGTTTTTATACTAATCTAAAGTAGATGTGATGTCAGTTCAAGTAAAATAAGGCAAAATTCGAGATTTATCAACGTGAGAAAACCTTGGGAATGATTTCACCTCACCCTCGACAATGGTTTTCAAAATTGTATAACTATTTCTATTTATTTTTCCTAAGTTTATAAGCAAAAATCCTAAATTAATGCTATTTCCTTTCTCGTGTGCCAAATAAAATTTATCTATATATTTCAATTCCAACATCTCTATTTCGAATTAAAACTATAAATTATCAGGATCATGGTTCTTAAGTGGAACATGTTTCAAAAATTTCATGCTTTCTTTCGAAACTTACAAAATCTAGGTTGTATTATTCTTAGATCACATCTAAATTTCTCTATTTCAACTACCAAAATTTAAGACATTGAATCATCCAATTATTGATCAAGTAATTGGAAGCAATGCGTAAGAATCAATACAAATAAATTCATGGAAAAATCGAAAGAAATACTTATATTAAAATTCAAACATGTCTCAAGTTATGACTACATCAAACCCTTGATTAGAAGTTTAGAACATGATTAATGTAATACACATAATCAAATTCAATATCCAAAACATAGAGAAGAAAAGAAATAAAAACTGGGTTGGCGCTGGAATTCTTCTTCTCTTTGTTCCTTAATTTTTTTCTCTAGATCAATCTCTTGTTTCCTTACTTATTACGGTACTTAATACCCTTCAAAGCAATCTTTAGAGTCGTATTTATAGTCTTCTCCAGTCCTCTATGACTTGGGAGCTAATTGGGCCTTAAAAAAATCAAGAAAATTTAAGAAAAGCCTACCATCCTTGCAATAACTCACTATTGTGAAAAGAAGTTTAAAACTAAAAATGGTAGACTCTATTTCCTTTAACATCTCTTTCCTTTTATAATGGTAATACAAAATCTCAATGACGGCTTGCTATTTAAAAATAAAATAAAATTAGAGCAAAATCATAATTAGTAAGTACACGAATTCTTAATGAAATTTTGATACGAAGACGGTACAGACTCCACGTAACAACAATAATTAAACAATAATTAAGCTCAACAATTTAATATTAAAAAACTATCGCCTAGCTCGACAATTGCTCAACTTGGTGTCTAAGTCCAAATTAAAAGTCAAACATAAAGTGTTACTTTCATTTTTGTTCAGTAAGCTTTAAATGACATCTCAAATAGGTCACTTAATTTTAATTTCCCACAATCAGATTACTGAATTTTGATTAACTTTTCAATGTTAATCACTCCATTAGAACATTACAAGAATTAGCGTCACAATTCCCTGTAAGCCCCTTTTTTGTAGTATCACATCTATGTGTGTACAAAATCTTAAAATTGAGGATGAATAGAATTTTGAATATGCTTCGTCGGATAAATTTTACTCGATTTTTAAACATGATAAATTTTAAATTTTATTTACACGACATTATTAGACAACTAATTCACTTGGCAATGCAAAATATCTCACGTTATTATCAGTTTCTAAGTTAAAATCCCAATTCTTCATTAGTCCCTGTTTGTTGGTAATTATACTACCTCATATCATGTCTGCAAAATCTTAAATCGAGAATAAATTGAATTCTAAGTATGCTTCGTCGAATAAATTTCAATCGATTTTTAAAATCGTCACTTCGCAATATAAGATATGTCACATTGTTGTCGATTTTTAACCTTCGCATAGGATTGTGACATAGAATTTATGAATAGAGCTAACAAGGTGACTAACATTGAAAGCATAATTAAAACAAATTAAAATTTGGTGACATAATTGAGATGTCACTTAAAGTTCAGTGACCAAAAATGAAATTAACCCCAAACATAGATGGAAAACGGAATCGAGTCGTTTAAACACAGAATTTCAATCCTATGTACATGCATGGTACAACAAGCAGGTTGTCAGGCCTTCGACGGTTAAATAGCCGAGGCATGGGCACAACCTTCCTCCCACGCTGTGGAGTGACCGGGTCGGGCATTTGGATTTTGGAGGCCTAAATAAAACGCATAAAAACTTCAAAACAACATAACAATGATATAATTGTTTTTGATACCTTGTTACGAGAGTTCCCTAAGAGTGGAACTTGGATCGGACGAGAACTGAAAATCAGAGCAACTAAAATCGGAGGATGGGGATGCATGGCATGGTATTAGAATAGAAGCTTCACCAAAGAGACAACCTTGTAGACAACATGTCGTTATCAAGTATACGTTGCAAGCTGATGGAGGAGAACCAAGAAGTCCAGTAGAGGATGAAACGATATGAACAAAAGGACTAATGGTCTAAAGTCATGTAGAAGCTCAAATCCTTGTATCAGAACCATGATTGATTTGATGAACTTGCATAACAGTAAGAGGAGAGTCTGGTTCACAAATTGGCCAAGAGTTGGGATTGATTGGAACAAGGTACAATGCAATGGTACAAGAAACTCGATTCTTTGTTGGTGATCCAGTGCATCCTTTGTCGGGAAGGATTTGGGACCATCAAAACAGATTATGAACATGAAGATTTTTAGGGACGAGAAGCGTGGAGCTCAATTATCTATAAATTACTACATTATGAAACTAGGGCACGCCATTTGTTAGTACTTGTTGGCCAGTTCAAGCTTAACTCTCAACATGTCCTACACGTGAAAGGAAAAAGACATGAATGCATGAAATATATTACTCTCAAACACAAATACACACACACGCGCGCGCGATGTTTAAATCTAGATGTGTGTGTTGTTCCGGGTGTATATGATAGCGATAAATAGTTGTTTATGTAATCAAACAACGGGTTTGAAAACAACAAACAACCACAGACGTGATATTGTCTTAAGAATGTTGTTTCGTGTGTATATGATAGTGAGAAATAGTTGTTTATGTAATCAAACAAACAAAGTTTAATCCGCTGGAGTGTATATATATATATATATAACTACAAACGAAACCAAAACAAGAAATGAAGAAGATCAATCCGAAACAAGTGATTTTCACTCTTTTTTTAAGATAAAATTGCCCCGCAACGGTGCTTACGGTTTATGGCACTTGTCTCTCAAAATATAACGGATTCAACTTGTGGTAGAAACACTTCAAACCACAAGTTATGACGAACTCTCGACGAGGTTTCTCTCTACAAAGAAGAAAATGACTTTGAATGAATTTGAAAGTGATTTGCAAGAGTTTTAATACAATGCTCAATACAAATATGATATGGGGGTGCATAAAGGACGTCCAAGTGGTCCTATATATAGAGGATGAGGGGTTGTGAATGAAATGTCATGTCCCAAGCTCAACAACTCTTGCCAAATGTTGCACCATTCACTAGCTTGTCGCCATCGCCTCACTCGAACGATAAAAATAGAGACTTTTTCGATAGCTTGTCGCTGGCCTGTCGCTCGAGCGATAGTCCGTCGCTCAAGCGACAGTTCAACCATAAGCTTGCAACAACCCTAGTCAATTTTTTAGACATCTTCCTCTATTTTCTTCCAAACTTTGGATCACAATTTCTCATTCATCCGAAATTGATTTTGTGATTTCAAATATACTCCGATGATCTACTCAACGAGTAGAACAAGTTGGTCTATTTACTTTTTAATTTGACCATCAGATCAAGTCCGAATATTTGGTCGAAATTGACACGAAAGTCATTTTTTTCAAGTTTTTGGTTTGACACTTAACCAAAATTTCTAATCTTCTAAACCAATTTCCAACAATCCCTCACATGAATGAAAATTCGAAACACGTATATGCAATGCGAAATTATGATGCATTGTAGAGAGAAAGCAGAAAAATATTGTATCAGGTAAGATAGCTTCCGGCTTTGAACATCCCTTAGTGAAATACTATCGGACTTACTTGGCTAATTGGTGAATATGATGTCTTGAACCATTCAGTCGTTTGTGCGCCAAGACAACAATACTCACACAGATGTCTTCCCTAATCCGTTCATAGTTCTCATGATTTTGTTCATTTTAACCATGAACCACCATTGAATTTCATAAGTGTTTAGAGAATTATAGCCTCGAGCAATTCTCATTGAAGCGGTCCCACTTCACACTTACATAAACGACCTCCTATTAAGCGTATTCTGCCATACTTCACTTGACTTAATCAAGATATAGAAATCATTAAAAGAGTATCTTAACCGTTAATCATTCTGTAGAAAATACTTTTAATATAATAGGAATGAGTTAGGAAATAATTTTCTAAGTGGTTCACTGAATCTCCATAACTTAGTTGTTCATTTGAACCAAGATCTTGTGATCTCCAGTCAACAAGGTAGGGTTACCATTGCAAAGATCTTTACGTAGTAGGCTTTAATCTTATTCCTTTTGATAGGCAACGTATTTGATCTCTAGGCAAATCTTTCGTAAGTGGATCCGCAATGTTCTCCTTTGATTTCACATAATCTATGAAGATAATGTCATTTAATCAGTTGCTTAATGGTATTATGTCTGCGACGTATATGTCTAGATTTACCATTATACATGCTGCTTTGAACTCTTACAATAGCCAATCGACTATCACAATGTATACTAATTGCAGGTACCGACTTAGGCGAATATAGAATATCTTCTAGAAAGTTACGAAGTCATTCTGCTTCTTCTCCAACTTTGTCCAAAGCAATAAACTCAGATTCCATCGTTGATCGAGATATACACGTTTGCTTTGTAGATTTCCATGATACACCGCTCCACCAATGATAAATACATAACCACTAGTAGACTTGGAATCCTTCATGTGGGATATCCAATTAGCATCACAATATCCTTCCAGTACCACATAATATTTTGTGAAATGTAATACATAGGTTAATGTATACTTCAAGTACCTAAGAACCCTTGTTAAATCATTTCAATGATCATGGCTCGGATTACTTGTGAATCTACTAAATTTATTCACAGCATATGCTATATTCGATCGAGTGCAGTTCGTAATATACATCAGATTGCCTATAACATGTAAATACTTTAGTTGTGACACACATTCACCCGTATTTTTTACTAAGTGTAAACTTGGGTCAATAGGAATTTTCGCAAGACTTTCCTTAAGTATATTATACTTATTCACTACACTTTCAATGTAATAATATTGGAAAAGTACGATTTATTTCGGTGTTCTAGAGATCTTGATTCCTAGTATTACATCAGTCACACCCATGTCTTTCATGTCGAAATATTTCATTAGCATTCTGTTGGTGTTTAGCAACATTTCATTATTATTGTCAATTATCGACGTGTCTACATAAAGACATACAATTACATAGGTATTTGGTGTATGTTTTATATATACACATTTATCACATTCATTTATCTTAAATCCGTTTGACAACATCGTTTTGTCAAACTTTTGGTTTATTATTTAGGAACTTGTTTCAATCCATACAAGGATTTAACGAGTTTACAAACCTTGTGTATGATTAGGAGAGATGAACCCTTCGGGTTGTTCCATATAAATCTCATCTTCTAACTCACTATTCAAGAATGCAGTTTTTACATCCATTTGATGAATCTCAATGTTGTATATTGCTGCAATCGCAATTAACAACCTTATCGAAATAATTCTAGTCATAGGTGAGTATGTATCAAAGAAGTCAAATCCTTCTTTTTGCCTATATCATTTGGCAACCAACATAGCCTTATATTTTGTCAATGGATCCATCCGATTTAAGTTTTTTCTTAAAAATCCATTTACACTCTAAAGGCTTATTTTCGGGAGGTAAATCAACCAACTCTCAAGTATGATTTTGCATCATCGAATTCATCTCACTATTGATAGCTTCTTTCCAAGCGGTGCTTTCGGTGTAGATATGGCTTTATCGAAAGTCTTTGGATCATTTTCTACTATATATGTTAGAAAATCTAGGCCAAACGAAGTAGATGTTCTTGCTATTTTACTACGCATTGGTTCTTCCTTATATGAAGTACCATTTGTAGTATCATAAATTCTTTTATTTGAACTTGTAGTTTCATTTTCTTTACAAGGAAACACATTCTCAAAGAAAGAAGCATTACTTGATTCAATTATGATTCTCTCATGTACATCTTGAATTTCAGGTTTAAGTAAAAAGAAACGATATAAACTACTANCTTTCCAAGCGGTGCTTTCGGTGTAGATATGGCTTTATCGAAAGTCTTTGGATCATTTTCTACTATATATGTTAGAAAATCTAGGCCAAACGAAGTAGATGTTCTTGCTATTTTACTACGCATTGGTTCTTCCTTATATGAAGTACCATTTGTAGTATCATAAATTCTTTTATTTGAACTTGTAGTTTCATTTTGTTTACAAGGAAACACATTCTCAAAGAAAGTTGCATTCCTTGATTCAATTATGGTACCCGCATGCACATCTTGAATTTCAAACTTGTGTACAAGAAAACGATATGCACTACTATTATTAGCGTATCCAATAAATATGCAATCAATCGTCTTGGGTCCAATTTTCACTTGCTTGGGCTTAGGTACTTCAACCTTAGCAAAACACCCCCACACTTTCAAGTGTTGGTAAGATGGAGGATAACCTTTCCATTATTCATATAGAGCCTCTTCCATGGTCTTGAAGAGTATCCGATTAAGAAGATTATTTGCTGTTAGAATAGCTTTCCCTCACAAGTTCTGCGGTAAGCTCGAACTTAGCAACATTGCATTCATCATCTCTTTGAGAGCTTGATTTTTACGTTCAACAACGTCATTCGATTGAGGAGAGTAAGGTGCTGTTGTTTGATGAATAATTTCATGTTCGGAACAGAATTCTTCAAATGGTGCCCCGTATTCACCTCCTCTACTACTACGAATATTCTTTATTCGTTTATCGGTTGAGTTTCAACTTCAGTTTAAAGGTTTCTAACAGTCCGTCTTTACTTATCAAAAGAAAATAACAATGCCTTGTACAGTCGTCGATAAAAGTCATAGAGTATTTCTTACTACTTTTAGTTTGAACATATTTCAAATCACAAATATCACTATGTATTAGCTCTAAAGGTGTAGTGTTCATTTGAATCGAGTGGAACAGTGTTTTAGCCAGTTTTACTTCAACACACTTCGCACTTATGATTATGATCAATCTTAAGCGCCAAAATTAAACTTTGATTCATAAGATTGCATAAAGATTTATAATTCACATGTTCTAATCGAGTGTGCCACAAACAAGACAACTCAAGCATATAAACAGAATTTAAAGTTTTATTCATAATACTTTATTTTGGTACAACAGTAAGAACGTTCATTTTGAACATTCCATTACACATGTATCCTTTTCCTACATACATCTCATTTTTAGTAAGTACAAATTTATCGGATACAAATATAAGCTTAAAGTCATTTTTACTAAGTAGAGACTCGTACACTAGATTCTTCCGTATACCTGGCACATGTAGAACGTTGTTGAGGACGAGTTCTTTGCCTGATGTCATCTTCAAAGTGATTTTGCCTTGTCCTTCAACCTTGAAACTTGCAGAGTTTCCCATGTAAAGTTGTTCTCTGTTCAGTTCTTGATAGTTGGAGAACATGATCATATCTGCACATACATGACGGGTGATGCCGGTGTCAATTCACCATTCCCTCGAGTTTCCAACCATGTTGCACTCGGAGACAACCGCAGATAGACTCATTTCTAGCATTCCTTCAGAAAGGGTGTCTTTCTCAATCATGTTGGCTTGAGCATTCTTCTTTGGTTTTCGACATTCGCTTGAACGATGTCCGGTCTTTCCACAGCTGTAGCAATTCCCTTTGAACTTTTTGGCCTTCTTGGAGTTGT
>CAIGRB010143174.1:0-12565 GCA_903798255.1 Fraxinus quadrangulata
ATATATATTGAGTAATTTTTAATATTATTTAATTAAATATTAATAAACGATCTCGGTCTTACAATCGCTGATTGTCGACGTTGACCGATCAGCGCTCACCCGGGCTGAGTTTCAAAGCTAGATTCGCCACTGGTCATAAAGAGGGGACTAAGACTATCTAAATTAACGAAACAACATTTTTCGTCCAAGTTTGGTTGATTGTCCATAGAATTAATGATTTCTTTTTAGTTTTTTTACATAGAAAAGAAATAAAATTATATCAATACTACCCTTTAATTCTTTTTACATTAGGATTTCTTTACAAAAATTAAGGATTTCTTTCGATTGTTTCTCTCTATATACAAATGTAAATTGAATTGACACCGTCCATGAATTCTTGTTTCAATGAATTTTCATAGGATTTAATGGAATGTTGTAATTGATTTGTTACATGTGACTTCATCGATAATCCTATTCACATTGTGCCAAATATTTACTCAAGAAACAAGAAGTTCATTTTCAATGAAAAAACAAAAAAAGAATAAAACAAGAAATTGGGTTTCAATGAAAAAACAGAAAAAGAATAAGATAAACGTTGTCTTCAAACTTTGAAAAGTCAACATCGTTTGGCTATTGAAAATCAACCATGCATTTCAACAAATGATCAATGTGCAAACTAGCAACAGTGACAGCTGAAATAGGTCAAAACTAGAGCGGTCAAGTTCGATGTGGTCCGACCTCATTGGAAAGTGCTACGAAAAGTTTAACCTCGATTATTAATATTTTAAAATGAAACTTCAAATTTCATTAATTTCACGATTATAATCAATGTCTTGTTTTTGCATATCACACGTGTAAGTCGCTACAAAGTAGTAAAATAAAAAAGGCAGGGTCGGGTGTAGGTGAAACATGGTTTAAGAAATCACGTTGGCTTAAGAAAGGGATCATTTTGGTGCTAAGAGTAGGTGACAAAAATAAATACCTTATTTTTAATGATTATTTATTAATATTTTGGCTGCTAAAACTTGATGATTAATCAAAAAACGGATTAAGATGTTCACGTCATGTATTAATCAACTCCATTTGGTTGCTGTTACATGTTAAGCAATTGATTTGGACTTGACTATATGAATTAATTATATATACAAATCTCATCATCAAGTGGGTGGGTGGGTTCATAATCCATAATTAGACCCTGTTTGATGGAAATTATTTGGGAAAAATAATATTTTGAATAGTGAATTTTTGGAGAACGTGTGATTAAAAAGTAAGAAAAATTTTGAATTTACGTGTAAAATATTTTATTATATAAATATGTAGTTGAAAATATATATGTAGAAAAAGGATTTTTGAAATAATGGTTAACAAACGCGGCTTTAATTGATAGGATAGGATAGGATTAGGAAGGCAAAAAATCAAGCCGGCCAACGCTACCACAGCCTAGAATCTTAAACCAGAAAAACCCCAGAAATGACAAAACGTAAAACGTTGTTTCCAAGAATCAGAAGATTAAACCTCTATATATAGAGTATTGTACCTACTATTATTTGGTCCTTATTCTTCTTTTGCAATAAGCTCCTCGAAGCAAAAAATAAAATAAAATGGGAGCTTTAACAAAATTCTTCTCATACCCTCATAAAATGGTTGATTCATTTTTTCTTACTGTGCTTCCTGAAATAATCCGGTTGATCGTATTAGCTATTTTCGTGTTATGGAAATTTTACAGGTTTGTAAGATCGAATTACAGGTACATGGCTATGATCAACAAGAAGAGTTCAAAATTTATTTGCAGAAAAAATCCGAATTCGGAGAGCCCAGAATGTGCTATTTGCTTGTCTGAATTCGTGGAAGGTGACAAGGGGAGAAAGCTGGAATGCGAACATATGTTCCATAGACATTGTGTGGAGAAATGGCTTCAAGAATACAAGGGTACATGCCCGCTCTGTAGGAGTTCGATCGTGTCTGAGGAGATTTTGGCAGAATATCGTCGTGTAAAAAATGAGCAAAACGATAATATCTTTGAGAAGGAGCTGGCTCTTTTACTGTTATCGGTTGTGCACGGAGGGAGCTGCAATGGGTTTTGACGAAAAAGGATTGAGCGGCCGGAGTTAATTATACTGTACACTTATCCTTTCAACTGCAGATTGACGAAGAACACATTTTCGTCGTATTTTTTTTATTTAGAAATACGATTAAAATTGATTCAACAGCAAGTAGGCCTTTCAAGAAATTAGAATACAATTCTGCAGTTGTTTTGCTTCCAAGTACTCTTAATAGATGCTTGAGGAGAAAATTTACTTGGAAATTAGTTATACCATTTACAGCAGATTTCATTTCTTTACTCACCTTCATTTCTATTACATTAAGAGAAAGAAATCTCTCGTGTACCGGCCAATTAGGACATTGACTGATTGGCTCGGATAGTTGTTGTAAAGTTCGAAATCAAAATCAACGATTAATTTTAACGACACAGTTAATATGATCCACAATTTTTATCAATTTTTAAATTACACATTTAATCATTTTTTTTTTAACCGAAGCAAATTTTGATATTCTTTTGACTGTATGATTCATTTCCCATAGCTTGATTGCAATTGATTGTAACTTTTAACTGTTTTTTTCTTCATCTTATGCAATAATGTGTCCTACCAGTACATTATGTCATCCAGATTATGTACAAAGCTCGAAATTTTTCGTCCTGGCACATTCTGGACGGTCTTCGTGGACTACACTTAAAATTTGGTCCAGCCTCCATTTTAGACCATCATTTTCAGCTTGGATAATGATCAAGAATATTACTCCCTCAATTCAAGATAATCTTGCTTTTCTTTTTCATTAGTTCAAAATGACAAGTCATTTTCTTTAGTGAGAGTACAATTGATCACTTAATTTTCTAATATATTCCTATTTAATGTCTTATTATCAAAAAATATAAATTACTCATATTTAAACTATTATTTACTGTGGGAGTGTACTAAAAAAATGTAAGTAAAATCTATATTTTCAAAAATATATTAATTATATTTTTTAATCCAATGTAAAAATCGAAGTAAATTTATTTTTATGGGACGGATGGAGTAAAAACTATTGTTTCATTAATAAATGAAAGAAACCCGTAAAAATTTCCCTTCATATGGTTGCATGTGGTTCAAAATATATCCTATTAGAGCGAATTGTATTCAAATCTTCCAGCCACTGTGAACAATCAACAGTTCAGTAATCTCGAAATAAAGTTAGACCGAATTGATACAATCAAACCAAAGATTATGTACATCCAGAGCCACGACACTTATGGCAAGTTTCATAAAAAAGGAGTGAACTTAGCATTGTATAGAAAAATATACTAAAATATTGTTCGTTATACTGTCAAATCTCATCTAGTACTATGCGTACCAAAACATGGACTTTACGTTGTAGAAAATGTCAATAAGTTCTCTTAAGTCTTCAGTTTATATTTTTTCTCAAGTTAAAGGCAAATGAATGATGGTAAAGAGTAGTTGATTCAAAGAAAATATACGCATAAGTTGGGAAAAACAATGTAGTTAATTATACTTTTTGTTCTGTAGTTGGTTATTGTTTGTTCAGCTGCCAACACTTTGTTTTATTTCAAACTTCAGGTACATTGATGAAATCATAAAATTATATTTAGGGGCGAAGCCTTAGGGACAATTTTTTTTTTTTTTTTTTTTTTTAATACTGGACTGATACATTGAAAAAAAAAAATCCATTACAAAGATAAAAGGATTTTCATTAAAAAAAAAAAGCCCTTTGAAAACAAATTGGGCCTACCCTCTTCCCTCCGCACCTAATCATATTCATAAGTTTATGATATAGAGCTTGATGGAATTATAACACACACTCCATGACAAGCTAGATATGTGTTCAAAGCGTGTTAGTTTTAAGTATCATTTCAAAAATAACTTACGTCTTAAATACGCATTTCAAAATTGTTCAAGAATTTAGGACATACCTCAAAAGGAGTGTCCCTACACTAGAACAGGGACCCCACTCTCCATATGTTTCCAAGAATTATTTCCACTAGGGAAGAATAATTTGCAATAGCATTGCCCAGTCTCATGCATGATTTATGGTTTTCAATGTTTATTACATGACAATAGAAGTTACATGACATAGTACATAGGTGCATGTGAAACTCAAACAATGGACCATGTCGTGATGTGATAGCGGGGGCATCGAACTAGGACATTTCCTACTACTATTTTGCTACTATTACATATTTCTTTTCACATGTCTTACGTGTTTCACATTTATGATAAATTTCTAGCTGAGGCAGCTTTTGGGATTTCACTTTTACGGTTACCAATATTGTTCTTCTTCTTGTTGTTAAGTATTTTTCTTTTTATTTGAATTTATGTTACTATTTAACAAATTTTTGGCATATAGAAATCAGTGTTTTGAAAAACGGGTCTCAGCGCAAGGCATGAACAAAATGCTTTGTCTTGATAGTAGTCGCGAATTAAGTCAACCGTTAAGTTGATCGCTTAATACGCATTTAGACGTGCTTAGGCGCGCTTTATTATTATTTTTTAAATTTTTTTCCTTTTTTTAAAAGTCTTATTTATATTTAGTTTCAAGTTTTTAAATGATTTATTTGTACAAAAGTCAAAAATGACTTTATCCAATAAAGATTTAGATAAGATTTAAAATACGGTGCTATTTATACCATGTAATTATGATTTTGAAATTTCTCGTATTGTTAAAAACTTTAAAGGTATGTATGAAATTCCTATAAATATGTTATTTAATTGAAAGTTGAAACTATACTCTTTTAGATTTTGTAAACTTGAAAATTGCGCAAATGTTTGACTCCCATTAAATTTTAATTCATTTTACGCTCTCTCTCGGTCTCTCATCTTATTAATTACATTTTTTCAATAAAATAATATTATACTTAAATCCAAAAATTCTCCTTATTTTTTAACCATACATTCTTCAAAAAATACTATTTCAAAATCTTTTTTTTTTTTTTTGCAAATATGGAGCTCAAACAAAGGCTGTATAATTAACTAATTGTAGAAATTATTAAGTAACTATATCATTTTATAATTTTAGATATTTGGTATGCATTATTTTTAATTATTAAATAATTTTTTAGAATGATTAAGTTTATAAATAATTCGCATATCTTTTAAAAATTGAAACTTGGTCTCCATGTCTAACCACACTTTAAGTTTTTTAGAGCACTGATAGAAACAGGTAAAGTGGAAATAAATTTATTCATTTAAGTTTTATCTTAATAGAATCTTAAAATGGAGGTTCGAACTTCCAACGAATTTCACGATCATAAGTATATATTCATTTTATTTCGAGTAGGTTGTTGAACTTAAACTTTATTTTTTAAGTTAGACACTATTTTATCTTTCGCACATATTGATAATTTCGTCAATATTCTCAAATATCATTAAATAAAATGTATATTAGTATATGATAAATCAAACTTTTGATGGTCATTATTTGAAAACCCTTTATTCTATATATTCATTTTTAACTATACTTTCACACAATAAAATATTTTGCATGTAACCCAATAATGTTTTTCTACTTATTAATCAAATATTCTCTTATAAATAACTTTTGAAAATATTATTTTTCCCAAATAATGAACATCAAACATGGGCATAGTTGGAGTGATCAATTTTTCCCAATTATTTGTCATTAAATAAATAGTTGGAGTGATCAATTTGTAAAAAAAATAATATTGAGTGACCACCGATCTATCCAACCAAATTATATACCTGGTCAGTTTGCTGATTCTATCACAGGGGAAAAAAAAAAAATATTGTATATAATCAACTTTCATGTGACGTTTTGTAAAATACTGCACATTTTTCATTTTTTGTAAACTCTAATTCAAACCTTTTTGACCTCCAATTGACCTCAGAAGGGTCTGAAAATATTTTTGGGTTGTTGAGCAATTATGACCTACTATTCTTCTTATGTGACTATTTGTGAGCTTAAATTATTTGCATGTGATAATGTTAGTTGTGAATTGTTGAATAATTGTGACATTTAACTACGGCATGTAATGACCAAAATTTAATTGTTGCTATTCAATAAATATATAGAAACAGAGGATATTATCAGTTTTGAAGACTTAGTTGTTTTCTATTTGATAAATTATGAGGCTGTTAGGAACACATTTTATTTGAACTAAAACGAGGAAATAAAAAAAAATATTTATGGTTCGCTTGAGGGAAACCTAAACCTCCCTAAGATCCACAAAGCGTTATATATAGTGGTGGCAAATGGGCCGAGCGGTTCATCGGCTAGGTCGCTCGGCTCGTGGGCGGCTCGGGCTCGTCATGAGCACGAGCAGAGCAGGCTAGCTCGCTAGGCGACCGGCTTGTGAGCTCGTCCAATTCGAGCCCACGAGTCCAAGCTCGTGGCTCGCCTTTTTTCAGTGACCGAAACGGTCACTGTGCATATCAAACGGTCACTAAATTTTTTTTTCCTATAAATATCCATCTCATTTTTTTTTTCCACACAACTCTCACTCTCTACTCTCTAATCTCTTCTACATTTTACATTATAATCTTAATTCTACAATCTATCTTCTAGTTACTACATAGTCTACATCAATTTCTCAATTCTACTTCTGCATTCAATTTCAATTAAGCAATATCAATTATCACACTACAAATTTTCAATTACAATTTTACACGTCAACTTTCTTTCAATTCTTGATTTGTTACTTACTATACATTCTCAAATGGATCCACGCTCATTTGTTGAAGGCTTGTTCGATATCGGAGGTGAATCACTTATCACGCCGCAAAGTCAATTTCAGAAGAATTCGCCGGTCTAAACGAAGTATTTATTCCCGAAAATATTCTGAATTTCGATACTTATTGAAGTATTAATCCAATTGATTTGGATGACATTGATATTTTCGGGGCGGAACGGGATGATGAACATGAATTAGATATTCACAATACAAGAGGGAAGCGAAAGGGGGAAAAACAGATAAAATGTTGGAATCATTTTAAATTGATTCAAATAGGTTGTGTAGTCGTTGGAGTTGTAGAATCTAAATCAGTATGTAAATAATTTCAACAACGATGGCTATGATAAAAAGGTATTGGAACCACTCACCTCAATCATTAAATGTTCAAATCTTTTGTATGATTTTAATAAGTACGTCGAGTTCCAGATATGTCTTATGTCACTAACAAATGCTTTTGTATTCGTCATCCTAAATTCACCACAAAATTCCTCGAAAACTTATTTTCTACGAGGTGAAAATCATGATATATATTAGTGCATCCCTAATTCGTTGAATTTTATTCTTAATATATTTCAAATCATCTTCATAATTAAATTAAATAAATAAGCACCAAAATTGGACTACAGTACCTTACATAATTTATTAATAACTGGTTTATTAACACAAGCGTTGTCAAATACAAAAGAACGAATTTAACTCTCGTAATGATATTCACTAATAATGCTCATAATAGCATTAAATATATTGTTAGCACTGTGAGGAAATTCAATTATTTTAAAAACAATAATTTTTTATACATACACCAAAGTTGGTCTATGTAGTGTGTAGTTGTAATTATATAACCTCTTTTATTAATCACTTATCATAAATTCGAAATTACAGATATAATACCACTATATTTTTGCAAGTCAATAATCAATTGTTTCTTCATTTTAAAGAAATATTATATTGTATCGGAACGAAGAGTGTTTCTACTTACCCCAAAGCACCTCGGTTGAAGATATTTTTTCACGTTGAAGACGAAAATGTTGATTGTACGCTATTGTTAGAGGCAATTCAGCATCGACAACGAACTTCACCATTCTTATTTGAGCTTTCTCCCCCGAATACATCCATGTGCAAAATGTCGCAGGAGCATAATCGACGATTAGACTACCAAATTGCAATTGTGTTTGAGAGGCACCAACAAGCCCACGTTTGGCTGCACATGCTTTGTAGTTATGGTTAAGGTGGGTGATACCAATGCCTTTTTGCCATGTCAATCATGTTTAATAGTATTTACATACTCAACTCCATTGACTATACGACCTGTTGAAATCAATTTAAAGTGATCCCAATATTTTGAAAGTTTTTTTTCCTTTCGCTTCCCTTTTGCATTGTGATATATCTTATTCTGCCTGTTCTGTTTGGAGAATATCAACGTCATCTAAATTAATATGATTACTACTTCCGTGTGCATCCAAATCTGAAATATTTTCGGGAATGGGTACGTCATTGAGACTGGTAAATTCATTGTGAAACTGACTTTGTGTTGTCATAGGTGATTCGCCATCGATATCGAATAAGTCCTCAACAAGTGATTGTGGATCCATCTGTGGTGAATTGATAATATATGAACTTGAATGAAGATGAAATAACAAATGAATATGTAGAAATTTGATAATTGTTATTTGTAGCCTTGTAGAATGTAAATTGGACAATATGAATAAAATATTATGTAGAGAGTGTATTGTGTAATGTGTATTATGTATAGTAAAGTAAGTAAATAAGAGTATGTGAAGAGAGTAAGATGTAAGAATATTGAAATTGAAAGTAGAAATAGAATGTAGAGAGTAGAATGTTGAAGAGAGTAAGAATTGTTGTTGTTGTGTGAAAAAAATGTTAAATTGATATGGTATTTATAGAGTAAAAAAATATAAAGATGGAAAAAAATTACAAAGGCCAAACGGCCACATTTTATTGTTCAGTGACCAAAACGGTCACTTAATTTTAAAAAGTGACAGTTTTGGTCATTATAGATGGCTAGCCATGAGGCGAGCCTGCCTGCTCAGCTCATACTCGAGCTCGTTCTAAGACGATCTCGAGTAGATAACGAGCCAAGCGGTTGAGCCGATGAGCCGTTCGGCTTGTTTCCTACCCTTAGGTTCCGAGAAGAGGAAACCAATACTAGGTGCATGATAGCATTTAACATGACAGTTGACACCATGCTGTATTATGAAAAATAAATCAATTTCTTTTTATATAATTAAAAGGGGAAAAAAAAACTTGAATATTCGATTTGCTAACTCGTTACTAATTTCTCTTCTACTTCTAGTAAATCAAAATGTAATCTCTCACACCCGACTAAAGTAGAAATTAGAATGATAAACTCTATATTGACACCACAAATTCCACCAGAAAAAATTATATGAAGTTTGGCTAAAAGAGTTTTTAGAAAAAGCCGACCTAAAAACACGACTTTTGAAATGTCAAAATTTGTATTTTTAATTAAAAATTTATTTTTGCACATGTTTTTGAATAATTTTTTGAAAGTGTCTTGTCCAATTTAAAAGACTTTTAGTAACTTTTTTAAGAAACTTTTTTACAAAAAGTATAAGGAAAAATATATATCTTATAGTCTTGAAGCAAAAAAAACAAGTCTTGTCAAACAGTTCATAAGTAGATTAATGACTGTTATGTTCGATAATTCAGTTCTTTTTAAGTAAAATCAATTTTGACATGACATTTAAAGGTCTAATTTTGCTTACTTAAGCCGAGTAAAAGTGGTGAGCTTTGACGAGAGGAGGAGAAGGAAAGTCTCCCTGGCGCACGTTAGCGGAGCATGGTTAAGAATCACCTCCATATGTACGGCAACCTGACACAGTTGACCTGTGAAAATCATAAGGTGTTGGGACCCTTTGAACCCATATGTTGTGAAAAATCGGAAGAGATTAATGGAGCAATATAAGTATTGATCGCTCACCAAACAAAAACAAAATTTAAAGAAAAGAAAAGAAAAATTGGCAGAGGAGCCGATATTTTATTAAACAACCAATTGAGAGAAAATACAATTTCAGCAATTTCTGCTCACAAAAACTGAATGAAAAGTCTACTGTTTATAGGGAAGATATCCAAATTCAAGATGGAAACAAGATAAAAATAAATCACGTGAAATAAAGGAAACAACATTTTTCCAATAAAACACGTGAAATAAAGAAAATAATATTTTTCCAAATACATGCAAAGAAAGAAAAATATATTCTTAAAAATTCCAACATAATTTGGGTTACAAAATCTAACAATCTTCACATTGACACAAATTCCGGTGCAATGAACGAAACTCCAAAATTTCTCCACTTGAAAAAATAAGTCCGACTCCATCAGAATAAACCAATCTCTTCACTCAGTACCAAAACTCACAACCTCATGAAAAACATCACCCTTGCCCAGTGTCCACAAGCGACACTTGAACCCAACCTTGGGTTCCCAAAATTCCAACAAAGAATTCAACAAATACCAAACAGGGTTGAAGTATACCCTATAGCAGAATTCCTACCAAATGCTTGATCTAAAGGCCCCTTGCTAGAACTGTCACCTCCAAACACCCCGAAAGCATGATCACACACATCTGAAACTCAGTACCCATACTCCATGAGTCATTCCCTAGCAAATGACTCAGAGCTCAACACGAAAGGTACTGTACCAATCTGGATCTCTTCCATGGTACTAAACCTGTCCAGATGTCTCTTCATTGGTTCTACGCGCCCCTGCAGGATATACAGTTGAGAACTCTTCCATCCTTCCAACACAACACGATGACCCCTTTGGACCTTCAAGACTTCACCTCCATCGGAGAATGTGTACCAATTAGAATCTAGGGTACTCAGCGAGTGAGATTCTTCCTTAAGTTTGGAACATGCCAAACCTAGCTAAGATCTCGAACTGTCCCATCCAATAACCTCAATCTGACCCGACCGATTCCATCAACCCTACAAGATTGGTTGTTTCCCATGATAACTCCACCTTGCTTCACCATTTCATATGTTTCAAACCAAGCCTTATTGGGACACATATGGAACGAACATGCTGAGTCCAGAATCCACTCCTCGTCCGACTTAGATTCCATGTCAGAGACAGTCAGCACCACATCTTTACCATCCAAAAATCTCTCGACAATATTAGTCTCGTTCGAATGAACAGATTGCCTCCCATGATTTGCAGATAAATTACCTTTACCAAGCAACTTGTCGCAATCCTTCTTGATGTGTCCTTTTCTCCTACATTAGAACTAAACTTGATTGCTGAAATTTACCCTCGACCTACCCCTCCGTCGATCACCGTACGAAACTATAGCTTCCTCATCCTTAGCTCCAACGATATGCTTCATCTTCTCCTTTGAAAATAAAACGTCATAAGTATCGTCAATGGTGAGTATGTCACGACTGTACAAAATTGTGTCCCTGAAAGACGAATATGAAGCAGGCATTGAGCACAACAGGATCAAGGCCAGATCCTTTTCATCATACTTGACTTCTAACGTTTCCAAATCAACGATGATTTTCTTGAACACGGCCATATGGTCCTCCAAAGAACTACCTTCTGCCATGCGATGAGAATAAAGTCTCTGCTTCAGATGCGATTAGCTGGACTGACATTTGGTCATGCACAATTGCTCTAGTTTCTACCGCAATACATCTGTTGTATTCTCCTGCAAAATAATAAAGTCTCTGCTTCAGATGCAACTTACTCGTCAATATCTTCGTCATGCACAGTTGCTCCAGTTTTAGACACAATGCTGCATGATTTATCCTTAACCACGTCTTGAAGAATGTTGTGAGAAAGATGAAGATGAATCATAGGTAGCGCCTTCCGTTGCTTCTCCTCTGTTGTTCAAGTTGTTGTCATTTTATCAAAATCCAACAGAGCATCGTCCAAATCCTTCTGCGCCAAAATTGTTTTCATCTTTACTTGCCACAGAGAAAACCTTGTATTGCTATCCAAAAGCAGAATGTCATACTTCATGGCAGCTATCGAAACTAGAAATCTCAAATAAATTCAACAACCTGTAGCTTTGATACTACTTGTTGGGGCCCTTTGAACCCACGTGTCGTGAAAAACCGGAAGAGATTAATGGAGCAATATGAAGTATTGATCGCTCACTAAACAAGAACAAGATTTAAAGTAAAGAAAAGAAAAATTAGCATAGAAACCAATATTTTTTTAAACAACCAATGGAGAGAAAATACAATTTCAGCAATTTCTGCTTACAAAAACTAAATGAAGAGTCTACTATTTATAGTGAAGATGTCCAAACCCAAGATGGAAAAAAGATAAAAACAAATCACGTGAAATAAAAGAAAAAATATTTTTCCAATACTTTTCCAATAAAACACATGAAATAAAGGAAATAATATTTTTCCAAATACGTGCAAAGAAGGAAATATATATTCCCAAAAATTCCAACCTAATTTAGGTCACAAAATCCAACATAAGGCCGTTAGATCTTCTCCGAATCTGTTCCATTAAATCATTTCTTAACAATAATCCAGAAAAATATTTATATTTCTTTTCCTTTTGAAAAATAAAAGAGGAATTAAAAAATAATGAGCTTCCAGAAAATTACAGGCAGAAAATTTGAAGCTTAAAACAGCTGAAGTTAAGCTTGAACTAAGCCAAAATCTTACTTGCAAAGTGAATTTTGAGGGAAAATGAAAATGAAGTAATATTGAGGAAAATTATACCCGAAACTAAGAATAACCTTAGTTAAACAGAGATCTGAAGAACTCTCCATCTTCAAAAGTTCCCCATGACAACCTCGAATGACGTTAACCTTATGTCGTGCGTGAGAGAGAGAGAGAGAGA
>CAIGRB010143174.1:14239-29589 GCA_903798255.1 Fraxinus quadrangulata
TCATTTTTTGGCACTCGGAGTTGAGGTATCTAGTGATAGTTTCTGTGCTTCTTTTCTCAAGTTGTCATGTACATCTCACGTGTGATTGTATTGGTAAGATATGAGGTTATGTACTAAGCAACTATTTAGAACTTGACATTTTAAAATACGATTTTCATATAAATAGTAGTATCACATTATCTAATCTTAATTGTCTCTGTCCTCAATAAATTTGAAGTTGTTTGCGTGAGTCATTTTCCACCACTTCATTATAAGCAACTTAGAATTTTCACGAAGGGATGAAATACATGTTGAAGGGTTGAAATACATGTGTATTGTGTATGTATTAAAAATTTCAAATTTTGTACATTGATTTTTTAAAATATCCAAAATGTTGGGGGTCGCCACCCCCACCACTTTGGCCCCGCCCTTTGCTTATAAGACAAGTAATTAATTATTTTTATGTATAAAAGAAGAGAGACAAGTATTGACATTTATTACTTAGGTACTTACTATTTTATTTACTTCATTTTCATGTTCCAAACATGTCATAGAAAACACAACCTTGAAAGGCATAACATGAGGAGAAAAGAAAAGGTTGAGAAAATGAAAAGGCATTAAATTGGCCTAAGAATTTGTTCTGGGGCACAATTACTGCATTATATGATTCCTTGGCTCTACTAGCATCAATCCATACGAAATTGTTCTCCTGCCCACGGTGAGCAGGATAAAACTGTCTATTTGCTAATATGACTGGAGAACCTTGCTTACGGTTCTCTCCAAACGTGACAACCGTAAATAAGGTTCTTTTTAAGTGGGCAAAATAGGACTTCTTAAGGTGGGTAGGAGAACATTTCTGTCAATCCATATTCTTGGCTTAGTTTTTTTATGTTCTCAAACCTCTTATTAACAATGTCGATCAAAGAAATTAGTACTGGCATAATTGACATGAAGTGTTGAACACTTCTTAAAGTTATATCTGAGGGCAAAAACATCCAATGTTGTCGAGTCTAATGCACCAAATATGTCATAAATGCAGCCGAACTGGTTCTTCAAAGTTGGTATCTTGGTGAGGATCATTTAAGTATAAAATCCTCATCTCTATTCCCTGATGACAGACAAGATATAAATAGGCATAAAAACTTTTGCACTACCTGGTTTAAACAGGAATATTTTGATTCTGTTTAATTATCTGAAGAACCTAAAATTGAAAATTTACAGAAACTTATTATTCCATCAAAGTTTCGATAAAAAAAGATTTAGAGGAAAAAAAGTGAAGAAAAAGTTGTCGTAAAGCATTTCCCAACAACTTTGAATCTCCCAATTATCTTCCTTCATCTTATCACCGTGTCACTATAAGAATCGGAAACTCTTGAAACTGAATTTTACGAAAAACCCATTCGAATTATTATTAATGACAGCATTCTAATTTTAATGTCAAGCATCATTTATCAGAAAATAATTTGGTTAGCCAATGCCTTGAAAACTTGGAAAAAAAAGTAGCAAAAGTTACGTTGAATACCTTTGCCTTTCTGGCCGATTATTTGTGGTCTGCAGCAGTGGCGGACCCAGCATAAAAATTCAGCACGGGCGGACCAAATGTTGATTGTTGACAATTGACCGTCGATAATTAGCGATTGTAAGAACGACGTCGTTTATTAATATTTAATTAAATAATATTAAAAATTATTCAATATATATGTAATTGCACTAAAACGTAAAATTTATATATATATGAAAATATAATTCAATACAACTCAAAATCATCTCATAAGTATGACATCCTAACATCATCTCAGATATTAAGATCGTATGACTCAATGGGGACGCTTCCTTAGATCAGAAACAATATCATCCACATTAAATTGAGCCCGAGACTTTTTTGTATTGTTTAACAATTCACGTGCTTGACTAGAAGTAGAAGAACTAGGTATGGACTTCCGTTTTGGTTGAAAAAATAATTTTATATTATGCAAAAATTGTTTCAATTGAAACAGTTTCAAATCTAATTCGCTAATTCGATGAAGAATGTTTACAATACCTGGATTTAATCAGATTTTCTGATTCTCAAAGAATGAAGGGCAAAGGGATTGATCGAGAAAGATCTCTTGTTCTTATTATAGGATCGTTATTGGATCCGCATATGTTTGGTAAAGAGTGGAAGAAGGGAGGGGATTCTCAAACGCGGAAAAGGATCCAATGAATTCGAAAGAATTGAAATGATCACGATGTCTAAGGACACGATCTAATAGATCGCTGTATCGAATAGTAAACAGAATTCCATACTTGATCTCAAAGATACATATAGAATTCTGCAGAAAGCCGTATTCGATGAAAGTAATAAATAATAAGTAGTTAAAACTTAAAATCACTCCAACAATTCAACACTCGTTACACTCCAACTATCCAGTCCGACAACAGGCAACATTTAACATCTTGTCAAATAATAAATTCATACATAGTTTTCATTTTTCACTAATCACTAATTAGTAATCATTGTTCGCTGGTTACTAGTATAGAATATAATTCATAAATTGCAGCCACGTCAACTCCCAAACTAAAAAGAATGATAAAAATAAAACTTTGTCTTCAATTCCATTGTATGTTTCTTCCCATTAATTAACCCAGAATTTTAATCGAAGCAAAAAATCACTCATATTACCTATACAGTAGCAAAATACAGTAATTGAATGACGGGAGAAAACTCAAAACCTTTGATTGTGGACGGCGAGATTCAGGAGTGCGGAGAGCACTGGCTCTGGGGCGGACTGCGAGAAGGAAGGCTGAAGCATTGAAACAAGTGGGCAATAACACCCGCTGAGGCCAAGCGAGAGCGTACAACACTCTTGGAGGATTTGGAATTGGATTTCCTCACCAGTTTCCTTACGGCCATGGATGCCTCTATTTTCTCCTTCAGATCTCCATTCCCAAGCCTACCCACAACTTCTTCCCTTATTATTCTGTTAATAATACTCTTCTGTGTCAATTTCTTCTCCTTTTCTTCTTCCAAAACAAAAGGGCCAAACAAAAAAAAAGGCCCGAACTGAAATTATGGTCTTCTTCTTCCCATTTTCTCTCTACAACAGCACTTGGCGCTCGGCAATATTGAAGACTCCGGCGGATCCAGCACGGGCGGCCGCCCCCCCTCGTCGGGTGCTGGGTCCGCCCCTGGTCTGCAGTTGCAACACTTGATGCTCTAAGCCTGCACTACCAGAATGAAAAAGGGATTTGAATTCAAGAGCTTCCATCTCGTCTAAAAGCTTAAAGTGCTAAAGACTTAGGGAGTCTTCAAAACGCCCCATCAACAAGACTCGAATTGAGGACCTCAAATGATGTTATACCGTGTTGAATTGCCTTTTCTAGAAGCTTAGGCATTTGAACAAGGTTTCTCAACTAATGATTGATCAATACTGAACTGTTTACTAACCCTCGACTGGACTGAAGATTCCCAGTTCTTGATAATCTTTTTCTGCTTCTTTCTCTATAGTTTTTGCAATTATCTATCTGTTAAAGGGAGCTTCCTTTCAACTTTCGCCATCTGAAAATCTGAAGATTTTGCTTGCAACAAGACTGATGAGTTTTACCTTGACGAAGGGATGGAGTTGGTAGAACTTTTCTAACAGCTAGCTTAAGCAAGTAAAACATTGGACTCAATTTGTAGTTAATATGTACAATATTCAAACTTAAGAAGCCGTGTCCACAGTACAATTACTGATAATCAATTCTGTCTAAGCAAAATTATGACAACATATTACATTTACAACTCTGGCATTATCCGTAGCAACTAGGATAAATTACGATCTATGGTAGGTCTTCCGAGGACTAGCAGCCCAGAGCGAACCAAGATCTCGCAGACATTGAAAATACTCCCCAAAAGCAAGCAACCCCTTTGCTGCTTGTCGTGTTGTTAGAATGAAGGACATTCTTCTCAGAGTTTGCTCCCGAAGATGATCTGCCTGTGGTGAAATCAAGCAGTTGGAAAAACATAGGTTAACTTGTTTACATGCCCCAGAAGCAATAAAACTAGAGATGTAAAATGGGCTAGGTCGGGCTGTAAAACCAACTATCCTAAAATGTTATAAAAGCCTATAGATGTGCTGAAGCCCATTGGGGCTATTCTAAATCGTCAGCTATACATTAGGGAGTTGCGACATAGCATATTCTATGGACTACAATGCAATTCAATGTAAGGAAGCAGTTTAAAAGTTTTTCTGCAAATCTGTTCACTAAATGCACTGCCAGTTATTACACAGCAAAACTTCAAATCGAGTTCTTCGTTAGCACGCACCTGTCCTACGACAAAAATGGCCACATTGTCTTGCTTTCTGATTAAAATTATGAAAACCAACAATCATTCTGATCAAAAAATGGAATAGGTATAAACATTCCAACTCAAAGTCGTATAGGATATCAACAGAGCTCGAAGGCCATGAAACATCAACAGAAGTTGGAGTGGCTAATCGCACTTGACGATGAAAAGTAAAATAGTACCTGTTGTACAAAGCCTTCCAGTGATTTCAACTTCTCCGTAGTAGAAACCACTTTAGAACTGTAACTTCCTGCTCCACCGACCAGAGTTGTTATGCTCTGTGCCAGAGTCTCTCGAAGCTTATTGATTCCCTGTGAGAGAGCCTCCTCGGCTTGTTGACAAGAATGTTGCAGCTTACAGACTTCTTCCTTTTGCTGTTCTGTCAAGTCCTCAAGTTGAGGCAGCACAACCTATTAAGCAAAAGTATTTTTCACAATCAATTTAAGCAAAATCTTTTGAATTTATACGAGATCTAAAGTCTCTGTGAGTGGGGTGTTAAGTGGGACAAGCGACTTGCTCCACTAGCAAGCTGTGCAGCAATTTCTTGTGCGAACTGCTCGTCATAGATGAGTGTAATGAAATATTCAGTAAAAAAAGTAAAAAAATTGGTGAGGCGCAGCTCGTGAGCCAAGTTCACATTTGGTGAAGCGAGCTAGCTCTTGCTCGACTCGGCCCATTTAACACCCCCACTGTACGATGAGATCGACTTTGTACATTTGTTGATGTTTAAGAGTTAATTAGATAACTATAGGTAGGAAGATTACGTATCAAAGCTTACGTTGATAAGCTCTGATGGTTGGAATCCGCCAATCCAAAGGAAAAACTGCTCGACTGGTGTTGTCCACAAGCCGAAGGCTAAGTAGAAGGAATCGGCTCTGGCGGCATCTCTTTTCATGCGAAAGAGATTGCAATAGTGTTCTAATACATTCTCTATCAGCAGACGGAGTTCCTCATCACCGACTGGAGACTGCAAAACATTTCTAATCTCAGAATTTTTCTGTCGTTGCATTTCCATCCAATGCCCATATTCCATCTCAAACACAGCAATTCCTGCACATTCATCCCAGGATTGTAATCCAACGTAAAGCAACCTCAAGTTCACCACAGGGATGGGTGCACAAGAAATCAATATGAAAACACAGAACACTTGACGAATCGTATAAGCCTATACATATCATGGTGATAACGGGGCCTTGAACATCCCTCTTACATCCTTTTATGCCATGCCAAACAAATTGGACGTACCAGAATTTACATTTCCACATAATCCCATATTAGCAGTTGTGCCCCCAATAAACAAGCCCTGCAATTAGTCATTGGCTGACATCTCAGATTATGAACAAATCGCAATACACATGAAGCTGATACACAATCTAGACACGGAGTAAACGAGGAAAGATAATCTATCTAACCTGATGCCTAGATTTTTCAAGTTCTAGCTCAAGTTGTGCCAGCTTCAAACGGCTTGATTCCAGTTGCTTAACATACTCCTGTAAAAGAATAGATTAGTATGAAATTAAACTGAAAAATTCCAAACATGCTGCAATAAGATAAAAAGTATCACGGGCCGGAGCTTTTCTATACCTTCTTTCGCAAACGGCTTTTCCTAGCAGCTTCGCGGTTTTGTGCCAAACGTCTTAGTACCTGTGATTAGATAGCCAATTGAAGATTCAATATAGATCATTATTATTCAAGAACTTCAGATTTTCAACATCTAGACTCGTACCACCTTATCGCTAATACTCTTTGATGTTTGGTTATCGCCAGAAGCTTCCAGAGATCTATAAGAAGCATACTCACACTGTAATAAAATACGAGAAAATTCTGTAAGAGAATAACGTCAATCCTGAAGTTTAGAATCCGAAGGGCTGAAGACACATTACCATGTCATCTAGCTTTGCATCTGCCTGTGTGATCATACACACATCTGTATTGGGATTAATGGTACCTCCAAATGTGTCATCCCACATGCTAATTTGGTGGATTGGTTCATGTACACCCATCGTGCTTGAGGAGGTAAATTGAGTTGTTGGAGTAATCATATCAATGATCTAGTGAACAAAAAGGAAAAATAAATTGCTACATTGCATAAATGGATCAAATAAAAAGTACAGCATAACTAAATAACAAGCTAGAAAGACAATACATGTACAAGAAAATGTTTTATGACATAAGAAGAAACTAAGAATCACAAACACAAACCAATAATACCACATAACAACATTTAAACAAAGATATGAACAGTTTTCTGGTCATCAAAAGCAAATGAAAAAAGTAATATCCCAGTTTTTTCAGTTATAAATAGAACATAGAAAATATGGTTTTTACAAGCAAGAGGAGAGAAATTAAACCCCCATTTGGCCCCAATTTTTTAAAACTTATTTTTTATCAAACTCATTCACGACCACACATTCATAACTTTTATCAACTTTTCAATCACATATTTCATCATCTTTTATCAAAATCTACTAAAAATCTTATTTATCCAAACCAAACAGGGGCTAAGTATTAGTACACAAAATTATTTGATATTCTAAGAATGAACAGGTATTTATTCTCAGCCCGCTTGCAAAGTCATCATAAAAGAAGCTGTTTATCTTTTCCCAAAATAGAAAAAAGAAAAAGAAGCCATTTATTTGTATTTTATCAGAATAATGCAGTCCATGAGAGAGCAAGCTAACTAGATATTGCTCCACAAACTCGGAAAAAGAAGCAGATTAGTAAGAAACATATGAATTCGCATGAGCATATGATTTGAGCCTGGAAAAATTAATCTTGTTTTGCTTATTGAAGGCTTATGGCAACTAATTTCTAGTGTTAAAAAGTACTAAATTCAGCAAGTTAGGGACTGCAAGCCTAACCAAAGCAATTACAGTAGCCACTGTCCTTGCTCAAAATGAAACCCCAAGAAAGCCGTGAGAGATAAAAGACATCATGATCTTGTCAATTATTCCATGCACTTGTTGCTCGCAAACTTCCCTATATCACGAAACTAGACGTTCATTTTGTTCTAATTACTAATATTGCGAAGAAAAATAATTTTTCTGTTTTTACACAATACACACCAAAATCATAGAGATAATTTCACTCTATATAGTATCCAGAAACATTACAAGCAAATACTTGAAATGATGACACGAATAAGTTAAAAACAATGGAAATAAGGGTGAAGAGACCATACGGTTCTCATAAGTTGAATACTTGAACTTTTTTTCTCGGTTAGAAAGCAAGCTCTGCAGACAGACGCTACAAATAATGAAGTTCTGAAAATTCTCAATCAGAGTCTCTCATTATATTCTTGATTAGATCCCACACAGTGCATGGAGGCAAAGTTAACCCAATGGCCGAAAGTATGAGACCACAAAAACTGATGATTCTGAATGTATAATTGTAAAGAAAGTGACTGCTTTTGGTAAGCATCACTCATTGCAAATGTCATCACTTTTATATAAAATCCCACTTATCATGTTCACCAATATCTACTCTTTTTAGTTCACCTTAACTAACCCACTCTTGACCTGCCTGGCCTGCACAGCCACTTCGAATTTTCAATTACAATTAAGAAAGAAAAATAAGATTTTGGGATAAGAATAAACTAAACTAAAAAATAATAATAATAACCAAACCACAGGAAGCAAAATCTATACTTCTGGGCTAATCTATATCAATAAACAAAGTCGATAAACTTTACCGTCACAGTAATTTTGATAGAAATTACAAGTCCAACTCCATAACCTGCTTCAGTTAGATCTTAGATTCTTAATGAAACAATTTTACTGTAGTAGAGTAAACAAATATGCTAAAACTTAAACGAGTTTAACCGCCGTACTAAAATAAACAACCTTAGTAACTATGCTAATTCATGTTGTCACAAGCCAACTAAACTGATCCTGTCTGTCTGAGGAAATTCCTACATATTCAAGAATTCATTTCTTTTTGTCCGGTGAAATTACAAGATACACAAAGAAATTTTGTTACTCTAAATTGGAAAGAAAACTTAAATAAATAAATTTGTCTGTTAGCTAGAGTGAAATATATCGAATTCACGTATTTGGAGCTTAAATATGAAATAAAAATTGCATCTTTACCACTAACAGATTCGCCATTGAACCACTATATATATATATTTTAAATTTCTATATAGAGTATAAGAAGAATAATCACTGTTTCTTTTGGAAAATAATCCATAACGGTTAATCTTTAACGGTTTTAGTCTTAGTTTTCTTTCTTACGTTTCTCCATTATGGTGGTTAATTTGTCAATTATACTTCATTTTGCTCTGTCATTATGGCTCTTCCAAATCAAGAAAGTCAAGGAATTAGGGTCCCTCACCTTTTAGTTAACGCAACTATCCAATCTTTTCGAAAAGCATATAAAGAAAGCAATTGCCACTCGTTGCTCCACACAGTATATGCAAAAAATAACCACAAACAATATAATAATTATATGATAACGAAAGCCATTAAAACAATGTAAATGCATACAACATTGTATGGACTTATTGTTCCATTTTAAAAGATTAAGCCTCTGTTCCAATAACAATTTATAAATTCAGTCAAAGTTAGACATTAATTTAAATTTGTGTATTTTTTCATTGTTTTTCGACGTGAAATTTACCCTTAGCCTCAAGTCCTTTGTTCCACATCATCCGAGTCCCTCAAGCGTTTATCTCAAATCACAAAGGCTCTCACGTGTCATCAAAACATAACTCTTCCACACGTCAGAAGCCACTGTCTTAAAAGCTAACAATAGATTTTCTTGGCCATTACAATTGCTTAGGGACTACGACTTCTTTTGGATATTTCTCCATACCTTCAAAGATTCATCTCGTGCCTCTACGCAACTGAATCTAAAAAAATGCTAAGATGAATCTTAATGAAGAATCAACATCTAATTTTTAAACTTGAAAAAAGAAAACGCTGATTTAGAATTCAACTTTTGAGCTGTTTATTGTGTTATACCACTAGGATAATACATTTCCACTGGGAACTTGGATATAAAGAATTCTGTATCGGATTACCACAATATATTTAAAGAAAGGGAAGAAAACAAAGATGACAAACAAAACGAAGAAAAACTTCAATCAGTTGTCATTTCCAAAACCTTTTGATGCAATTTATAATTGATAATGCATGCCCTTTGTTTCATGATCTCCACTGAAATTGCTGCCAATAATTTTGAGGATCATAATAAATTAATTATAACTGACCGGTATCTTAGTTCAAATTGCCATATTAATTAATAAAAAAGTTGCAAATATAGTTAAATATATGACTATGGCATGTGTTTACTTTTAGCTTTAATGCTTTTAATTTTTAAAGGGTGTTTTGGATAACTTCACAGAAAAATTTAAAGTAGGATCAAATAGCGTGTGAAAATGGAAAACAGTCTTATTTTATAACTTTTTAGAAGAGACGTTTTTCTCGTTTATTCGTCAATATTTCACGACTCAAAGTTGATGTGCTGACCTCCCGAAACAAGACCAAATATTGGCGCATGGTTCGTGTCAACTTGACCCAATCAAGTAGGTCGGATAGTCGAGCAGGCGGGTATGGTTAATATTTTCATTTGAATCTTGCTATATGTATGTCAAGATTTATATAATGGATTATATAATATTACATGACACTCTCAGTTTAAAATACAATCGACTTTTTCATTCAATATTTTCCCTTATCATTATCATCATATGTACAAGTAGCAAAATCCTTTTCATTAAGTAAGTAATATGCCATTTAAGCAGTTGGCCAGTGTCTCAAGCAAACCTCGGAAAACAGCAGACAACAAGATAACGTTTATTATAGATAAGAGAATATTGTACATATAAAGATTGAAAAGGTGACAACTTTTGTTTGAAAACTTCTGATAAATTCTTCATCAGCCGAAAAAAATCTACTTTTTTCTGTTTCGAGTATTTTGACAGCTAATTATACTGAGGATCATACCAAACAATTAAGAAATGATGGCATCGGGCTTTTCGTATTAACAAATTGAATATATATCCATTGAAATATCTCATCTAAAACTTGATACTAGTGCATGATTTTGTAAATGAGTAATCGAAACCATTTTTTATTTCTTTTTTTTTTCTCTCTACGTTAAAGGGTCTGAAATTGAAGGATTGATATGTGTTGAAGATTCTCATATTGGTGTCTCGACGTGGAGGAACTAGCCAAGGCACCGAGGATGCTACAATTCCTCAATATGAATAAGTATTTATGTAATGGAAAATAAAGCCATGAAGGCGTGCAAAAGGCATCTTTATTTGAGAAGGTTACGGATAAAACCTAATACTTGTGCAAGATTTTTATAAATGAGCTGTTGAAACTAAAACATTATTTGCTCCAACACTATGCCAAAGTGTCTCATCTAAAAATTTAAGCCACTAAAATGGATAGATTTGTTCTTTACTTACCAAAATTAAAGAACTAAAAGACTCGATTTTCGCAACATCCAAAATTCTAAAATATGTAACATCTTTCTTTCTTTATTTATCTATCACTCTGATGCAATTATTTCTCACTTTGTTTTCCACTGCGTTCATTACTTTTAACGTATTATCATCTGTCTCAATGGCGTTTATTGGCCATCTGGATGGCTGAAACATCTGAGCCATTCAGTAATTTTGTAGTGTCCCAAATTCAAAAAGTGTAGGCTAAAGTGTCAAAGGCAATCAGGGTCCCAAATAATATAGCAGCTTCAAAAGAAGCACCAAAAAATTAATGAGGGATTCTTTTGGCGAATCCAACAAAATAATATACAAAAGGATTCTAGCAATAATTTTCAATACTTTTATTAAAATATTAGTCTCATCATTCATACCGGTAAATACCTTTCTGTATTTTAATTTTAATAACATATTTTATGAAATTCACAATTTTTCAACTTACATATTTCACCAACTTTTATCGAAATATATTAAAAATATGATTTTTAGCTACATCAAACGTGGGCTAAAGATTTGTTTTATTATTCAAAAATATTTTCAATACGTAATTGGCATGAGCCTTTTATGTCATCAAAATATAGACACAAAAATTAAATTTAATGTTTATAAATGAGTTGCAGTGAGATTTGAGGTCGAGAACTTTAGAACACTTTTTCTAAAAACTGAAATCGTTAAAAGAAAGATGAATTTAACATTGTTAAAAGATTGTAGAAGAAATAATTGTTGGATTTGGTGCCCAATAGCGTTAGAACATAACTGTAATTTATGACATTTTTTCTTGTTTATTAATAAATACGTGTTTATTTATTTTTGAGTTTATTATTCATTGCAAAATAGAATAAGCGATTAAGTGTTGTCGATCCCTTTGTGACAATAAAAGTTACATACTTGCATAGAGAACGGTAACTTCTAGACCAACTTATAGACGTTACACTCTATTTGCGTCGAAATTTACTCGTTTTAATTTTTCTAACATGAACATACTCAAAAATATTTTAATTTTAATTTTTTTTATTCTCCGGTTGAATAGTTGGCCTATCTAGACAATGGATCATCTTGTCGATTCAGGTGTGTGTAGTAATTCTACATTTCTTTTAAAAGATTTTTAATGGACAATGACCCGATTAAATAGTGGACCGTATATATGGGCTCCACTTCGGGCATAAATGAGCTAAACTTTTGGGCTTTGAAGTGGGCCTTGATCAATTAACCTTTTTGGGCTTCAACTGGTGGAGTTCCGAAGAAGTTTGTGCAGGTTGATAAATGGGGTAATTGGATAAATTACAAGTAGCCATAAATCAGAGGTCATTTGGAAAAAAATCAGGTTAAAAATTAAAAATACAGATTAATACGCTCAAATTACATATAGGAGAAAAAAAATTGCAATTACATCTATATAAATTGGGAGAAATTCTTGAACACGTACATCATTTTTTATATTGTGCCACGTGACGACACATGATTGAACAATTTTTTTTAAAAATACATAGTCCCAACTACAACTTTTTTATGTACACAATATTTCAACCCCACAATGTACGCATAGCATTGACATATTGTGTACATTGAAGTTCAAAATGTTGTCGGGGGGAAAATGTATTCTGTTTTTAAAAAAAGATTGTGCAATTATGTGTTGTCACGTGTCACAATATCAAAAATGATATAAATAATGACGTACATGTTGAAACCCCAGATCCATCCTCCTCAGCCATCCGCCACTGCCACTGGCCGCCGGAGAATAGCCATTAATTGTGAACTTAAATTTTGGTCCAAAGGATGTTGTTGAAATCAAGGAATTATTCAACATCAGGTAAGCATTCTCATTTAATTACTTGGGGTGCACATTTTTTTTCCTTCTGCAGTTCTGGCTGTTCTGCTTTATTATTTCTAATATAGCATAGATGTAATGTTACCATGTCCTTCAGAGAACAAAAGAACTGGTAGGGTGGTTTGCATTACATCTGGTGGTACAACTGTTCCTTTGGAGGCTGGAGCAGCGATGTGTTCGTTACATTGACAACTTCAGCTCAGGTCACAGAGGAGCTGCATCCACAGAGTAAATATCATACTGTGTTTCATTTGGGTTGGACAGTTCTACAATTTACTTATGTTTTGAAGGCTGGATATTCTATAATATTTCTCTATCGGAGGTATGTACTTCAGCAATTAGATGAGCTTATTTTAAGTATAATTGAACTATTCATTTGTTCACGAAGATACATCTTATGATTTTGTTGGCATTGTTAACAGTTTAGGAATATATATATGCAGTGGAACCTGCCAGCCATATCGTAGGTCTCTTCCGGATAATCCATTGAGTTTATAGTTCAGAATGTTTTGACATTTCCAATGAATCAAATATTGGAGGTTAGCAGTTTATTATCATTCAACATATTACGTTTCATAGAGAACCATTGGATACGACCACTGTGAAGAGAGTGATTTGATAAATTACTATCAATGCAAAAACATCCTGAACTATAAACGTTGCTTAAAAAGGTTACGACTTTATAGCAATTTTGTGCAACAAATTTTTTTGGAACATATATTTAATCGTTTATGGAATGTTATCCAAACTAAACTTCATGCTAATGAATATCTATCTCCTGATATTTTGACCAGTTGCTTGTTTTTGCATTAGATAGAGCTATTTTGGACTCTACTTACTGTAAATCAGACAATATATTCTTTCTTCCGACATCATTTTTCTCAGTAAATGACACTTATTTGCATGCTAATCTGTTTTTCCATAAATACAGAACAAAAACTTGTAAAATTATGAACATTCGTAATGTGATATGTGATTCAGCTTTCATTTGTTCTATGTATGTGTGGGTGTGGGCTTCTAGTCAGATACTGAAAGACGATGAACTGTCAATTCTTTCAGAGATTTTGGAGCAAAAAGGACCCTTCCGTGTAAAATAGACAGCTTCTATTTTTAAGCATTGTGTATCATATTTCTACCCGTACCCCCATTTAAACTTTCCAGGTATTACTATGCAAATGCTGTTGGTTAGTATTTAAACTCTACACCAATTTTCTACGAAAGAAATGGTTATAATACTTGAAGATAATACCTGATAGTAGAAACCTATAGATCTGTAATCACTCTTTTCTTCTTAGAGGAGAACATCACATTTTATGAGAGGTTACATCCTCGGTAAATGGTTTCTTTCTTGCAGCTCTCCATCTCCGCATGTACCCTTTTTGTTCGTTTGATTTTCATTTCTTCATTTACTGAAGACTATTATGCATGGACAGATTCTACAGTTGATTGCATTATCAATGAGGAGCCTCGGATCAAGTGCTAAGTTCTATCTTGCAGCTGCAGTTTCTGACTTCTACGTTCCATGGGAGACCATGGTAATAAACTAACTCTACTGAAGATGTCATTTCATTTCATTTTGTTATTCTGTTGATCTCTATCATGGTGAAATCTCCTTGAAACATATGCTCAAAGTCAAATCAAAGGCCTGGCATTTAATTGTGTTGTTTCATGGCTTCATTTGGTGAAGCAACAGACAAGTAGATGTATTTCGCTCTTTTTATAATCTCTTGGATCATGTTTAAAAGTCATGGTGAAAGTCAGACTAGTGCTTCTGGCATTTGAAAGCAGTCCTTCATCCTTTTACTTTTGTATATAGGTATATTGGGCCTAATTTCTCTTTCACATCACATTTTCCTGAATATAGAAATGAATGTCTTGTGAAGGATATCTATTGGTATGAAGATGAGTAACTATGAAATGATAATATTTTGACTCTTAATTTGCATTCTGGATGAAATGAGTTCTTGTCCTGATTCTCAGAAACAGATACATTTTCCTTGTTCATTTTGTCGTTGCTACTCTAAGCATCACTCAGTGATGAGTCCAAGTCTGATGACTGAACATATGAAATCTACTTCCACTATATTTCTTTTACGAGATCATGTAAAGCACCAAACCACAAAACCTTGTTGCTTATGCTTTCTCTCTCTCTATCCAAAGAACATAAACTTCTTGGAGGAGGATTTTCATTTGAGGTCTAGACTCTAGGGAATATGGGCTTGAAATGGCTCTCAAACTTGTAATGAATTGGTGATATTCATTTCCTGAAGTTAAAAACCTTGTTGTTCATCCCGTTCTACAGTTTTATTATCATAATTAGCATTTGTTTGGTCCCCATTATTTTCAAAATATATTTTTCTCTCTTTTATTTTCAACCACTTTCTTTAATAAAATAATATTACACGCAAACCCAAAATTTTTCCTTATTTTTTAACCATATATTCTCTATCAAATTAATCTGATCTCTTGTGCATCTTCAGCTATATTTAACCCAATAGTGGCTGAGATTACATATGGTGCATAAAATTAAGTCTCGTTGTGGTCCCCTGGACATGCGGCTTGCTCAAGTCCCTAAGATGCTCTCAGTGCTGAGGAAAGATTGGACACATGGGCGGACCCAGCACTCGACGAGGGGGGGGCAGCTGCCCGTGTTGGATTCGTCGGAGCCTTCAATTTCGTCGGGCGCCGCTAGGTCGTTGGCTCGCTGCCTATTGCAGCAAACACAGAGAAGATAGGAAGAAGACGGAAGGTGGGCCCTTTTTCTTTTCCTTTTTTTTTTTTTTTTT
>CAIGRB010143174.1:30271-41108 GCA_903798255.1 Fraxinus quadrangulata
ATATAATTTTTACGTTTTAGTGTGTTTACATATACATTGAGTAATTTTTAATATTATTTAATTAAATATTAATAAACAATCTCGCTCTTCTAATCGCTGATTGTCGACGATCAATGGTCAAGGTCCGCCCTGGCTAAACTTCAATGCTGGGTCCGCCACTGATTGGGCACCTATGGTCTTCTGCGTATCATTCAAGGCTTGATATCCGCCAGTGGAGAGTTTTCATTTTGACTTGTACTTAAGTAGTATACAGCTTGTAATAAAACAACTGGAGAGAACTGGGTCGTTCATATATCTGTGTGTGTGCAACTTTTGCACAGTCCCTTATCCGTTAATAAACAAAATTTACGTTGGAGACTTCTGAGTACCTTCCCCTCAGCTCTCGCAAATAAAATCCCTCTAGGCCATACTTATAAAACGATACAGAGATGAGGAGAACTGCCATCTAACCTTTCTTGTAAGCAATTTTTATACTAAGCGAATCTTTACAAGAAGAGAGCTCTTTCACTGCCTACAAATTTCACAAGCATTTAGTTATACATGAACAAGTTGACAGACATAAAAGAACACATTTCACCAGAACATTTTTCTTCATGCATCGTACTTGGAAACTACGTGAGCTTACTTAACTTTCGACGTTCTTATTTTATTGGGCCTAGTGATTGAAGTCATTTTGAATAGGCATTATAGCTAGAAAGGACCTTGTTGCTTTAGGTGGGTGATAGAAAAAATTGTGGCAGACTATGAATACAATGAAACATGCTTACTAGCGCAACTGTTCTTACGATTGGCTTTTAGTGTGCAAAACATTCTTGTGTTTCAAATTTTTGTATTTTCATTCATATTTCCACGTTTCATTATGAAAAAAATCATTTTCATCAATTTTAATTCATTTTCTCAATAAAAATATGTAAAATGACAAATATGCTATCTTATTTAGGGCTTGTTTGTCTCCTATTATTGGGAGAAAAATGGAGTAATGAATAATATTTTTTTGGAGAATGTGTGGTTGAAATTTAAAGTAACTTTATTGGTTTGTGTATAGAATATTTTATTAGTTGAATGTGTGGTGGATACTCTACTGTAGCAAACAATGTTTTAGGTTAATGGACAAGAAGAACCTTATTCAGGGCTTGTTTGTCTCTCATTATTGAGAGAAAAATGGAGTAATGAATAGTATTTTTTGGAGAATGTGTGGTTGAAATTTAAAGTAACTTTATTGGTTTGTGTATAGAATATTTTATTAGTTGAATGTGTGGTGGATACTCTACTGTAGCAAACAATGTTTTAGGTTAATGGTAGACAAATAGGGGCTTAAATAAAACAAAAAAAAAAGAAAAGAAAAAATAAAGAATTAATTAAACTATAGGTCCAAATTTAAAAACAAATACAAATGAGTCCCAAAACCAATGAAAATAGTAAATTTATATTTTACTATTAATTAAGACAGTAAATTTTTGTTTTATATAATAAAACAATTAAATCAAAAATTTTAAAACCGAAGCTCAAATAAAAAATCATCTACCCAGGGCTCCACCCCAAAATAAAACCCAAGACAACGTCGTCTCTGCCAATGTCGGCCATCGCCACCACCCTCTCTCCGATAAATTGAAGTAAAATGGGAAGTTCCCCTTGTTCAAAAGTGGTTTTGTAGAGAGGTACATAGGTCTCCAAATATTAAGAATAGTGGCTAGCTCCATCCAGCATAGAGTTTGAGCAACTAGCTCCATCTAGCATGGAGTTAGTGGCTAGCTCCATCCAGCACGGAGTTAGTGGCTAGCTCCTTTCAGCTACTAACTCCAACTGATTTCCTTTGCTGGCAATTCTTCCGTATTTCGTATAATGCTAGCACTAACTTTTGTTGTATTTTTATTCCAACACTCTCCTTGAAATCAGGAGCTACCAAACTCATTGTAGTCTCTAGAATCTTCCTTTGTAATGATTTATACCACATTGATAATGAATGAAACAATCTGAGCTAAACCATCATTTTCTTTCTTGTATTTCAACTCCAAAGAAGACACTTTGCTTGCAAATTACATTCAACAATATGATGTAATGGCCATTACTTATAAGCATGAAATTAGCTATTCCAAATGTGCTCTATTTTGAACAGAATGGCAATGATATTTACAAAAAACTCCTATCAATCCCAAGCCTAGAGATTAGTGGTCAAGTCCAGGATGATGCCCGATTCTCCAAGAAAATTGTGTAGATAAAAAGTTCAAGAAATATATAGATGTATCTATAAGCACATCACCCAATCTTCTAGATCACTGTAATTTTGCATCCCACAAGAAGCTAAGGAATTGCAAAGCTAAAATTTCATGTATCATGCACACGTTTAGATTACAGAAATTCTAGGGCATATTAGGATGAAATTTATGGAAGCCCATTATCATAGCAAGTGTGGTATGATGTGGCGAAGCCGAAATGGGTGGTCAACAACGGTGGAAACCACTACCGGCGTCGAAATTGACAGAAATGGGCAGGTGTTGAGCGCGATTAGCTACGTTTTTTTGTTGATTTTAGCCATATAAATCTTTTGTTTGTTCAATTGGTGTATGGGAAAGTGTTTGGGGGTTGATGGCGGTTGTTTGTGGTATGAGCTTCGAAGCTTTAGATGGCAGTTGAGTGGTGGATTGTGAGATGGAGGTTGACGGCTCCATGAAGTCTCCAAAATAACGAGTACTGGAGTGGGGTGAAATGGGGTGGAGGAAGAAGATGAAAGTTATTTTTACTTTTTTAGTTTTGATTTTTAATTATTTGTTTGGGATTCATTATAATTTTTTGAAAAAATTGGGTCTATGGTTGCAATTATTTTTTTTCTGTTTATTTTATTTTATGTAAATAAGAGGGTATATTTGCCATTTCATATATTTTATTGAGAAATTCATGAAAAATGATGAAATTGATGTTTTCCGCAATGAAAAGTGGAAATAGAGGTGAAAATACAAAAAATTGAAATGTATGGACGTTTCACACATTAAAGGCCAAATGTAGGGACATTTTGTGCTAATAAGCCAATGAAATATATGAACTTCTCACAGTTTCACTGCAAATTTTTTGTATCTCAAGTGTTTGTAATCCAAATATAGGACAGTTAGTTATTCAGTCTTGTGTATGTAAGGTCAGAAACACACAATATTAATGTTTAGGAACAACAGTAAAACGATCTATTAGAAATTAAGAGTGCAAAAATTAAAGATAACACAATTGATATATTTCGACCTAAGCCCCGAATGTTAAATGACCGCTTTTAACGCCTCACCTCCCGTTGAGCATCCAATAAATTGGATTTATGTTCGGTTCCACTACATAGCCTAAAATGGCAAGAAATGTTACAAACGTTCAACCATACACTGAAATAGTACAATAACACTTATCTCTCAAATATACAACGATTCACAAAGAATCACCAAGAATCTTCATAAACCCACGGAAACAGTAACTCAAGAGAACTCAAATTCTCTTACAGATATTCACTCAGAATATCACTAAATCGGGGGTTAAAGGTTACAGATCGAAGGTCTCAAATCTCTGATTTGAGAGAAAGAAAATGGAAGAAGAAAACTGCCTTCCACCAAAAAACCACAGTGAAAAAAAATGAAAGCCAAAATCGTGTGTAAGTGAAATGACGCCCAGTAGAAGTCTCCAGAAACAAAACCAACGTCCAAGATGTAACAACGTGTCTCAATTCGGTTAAAGGTGCATTTTTAATAAAGTTGCTATATCAAAAACACGACTTCAGCCAAATTCTAGAAGCACCATTCGAATTAGGGTTCGAATTTTAGATTCTCCACCTTGCTACCAAAATTTGGGAATATAGTGCTGTCAAGAGTATAGTCACAATTTATTTTTCATTTGCTCTAAGTACCTGTTCATTCTTTACAAAGAATCAACACAGATAAATTTCAAACAATTTACAAATTTATTCAAAGGAATCACTTTTATATCCATATTTGATGGATTAAGTTGAGTTGCAACTTTACCAATTCTAAGAATTCATTTTAAAATAACATCTCATATAAAATGATATTTAACATCAATATGCTTTGCTCTATCATGAAACATATAATTTTTGTTAAGGTGAATAACACTTTGATTATCAAGTCGAGTAATAATATTTTTTTTAGATCGTTGATGATTAATAGTCGAATGTCAATTAAGAGTTTGTTTGAGATAGATTTTTATGAGATTCATAACTTTTTCCGAAGTTGAAAACCAGATTCAATTGAACGAATAAATTGAGATTACACCTTGAAAGCTCAAATAAAATGATATGCTTGTAACAATGATAGCAAAGGAAATTACCATTAATTTGCTTGGTGGGAAATTAACAAGATCCCTGCATTAACCTTAAAATCTGAGGAGATATAAGACTACAGTACTATTTCTAAAGCATAATTCAACATTAATGTCGCATGATAACAATAAACTGACAAAAGTAATTTAACAGGGAAATGAAAAAAACAGTAGCTCCAAATTCACCCTAGAACAGTGTTCTTGAGAGAGAGAGAGAGAGTCTGTGTGTGTGTGTGTGTGTGTGTGAAAGAGAGAGAGAGAGATTCTATGCCATTAGCAAGCATCCAAGAAGTAAATTATCAAACAGTAGAAGTGATAATCTCATTGGGATTGTCATTAATTCGTTTGACCTCCTCTTCCACGACCAATCGGCGAGAGAGAGAGAGAGAGAGATTCTATGCCATTAGCAAGCATCCAAGAAGTAAATTATCAAACAGTAGAAGTGATAATCTAACTGGGATTGTCATTAATTCGTTTGACCTCCTCTTCCATGACCAATCGGTGGCGGTGCAGGTGTTCTTCCAAATATTGCCATAGCCAAAAAGGTGATGAAAGGACGATCAGCGGCGGCTGCCGGCGGATCAACTGGAGGGTCAGAGGCGGGTGGATCAGCTGGCGGATCTTGGCTGCTTGTTTCACTGACACCCTTCTTGTCTTTCTCTTCAGAAGTTGACGAATTTTCAGATTCAAACCCTAAGCACTTGAGGAGAGTTTTTATGACCACTTGAATGTAACTGCAGGGATTTTGAACAAAATAGGTTTCTGTATTTTGTCTTCCATCACTGTTTTCTATAGTTTCCTCCATTTTTTTTCCTGCCTCTTTGTTTCTTCTTCTTCTTTTTTCTGCTTCACCAGATGTCTCTATATATTCTTTAATGTTCGGTAGGTAGTGTGACATTAATGGGTAGTGTGACATTAATGAACTTCTGCAGATTTTAGTTTTAGTAAAAAAAAAAATTTATTATTTTACCCTACGAGTTTATGTTTTTGCTCCTCGATCCCATATGCCTTGTTCTTTTTTTTCTTTGTTTCACCACATAGGTGATAACAGTGATAATTTAAATACATGTATCTTTAATTTGCACTCCATAAACAAAGTTACCCACAAGAACTTCAAATCTTGCAGCTAATTGAATATTCCTAATCTCAGCAATTTCTTCATGCTGCTTCTTCACACTCATGTCAATCAATTTTGACACAGAATTTCCATACCATACAGTGAATCCAGCCTCCAGTGAAGGATCACTTACATGTAGTCTTGATTCTCACATTCTTCGCGCCCGTCCTGAATTTTTTTCGAGATCTGGGACATGCTGTGACTCCAACTATTTTGATGTATTTGTTAATATGGTATCAGAACTCATTAAGTTTCAAAAAACAATTCGATTCGATTAAAATTAAAAATGAGTATATAGATTTCAAAATTGATATGCTCAAATAAGCTAATATCTTGCGAAGGCATGTTAAGGGATAAATCTCAAATCGAATAAAGACGAAAATATAGATCAACATATAAGAGTTTAGACTACTCCTCTTGAGAATTTTGTCCTTTTGAAATGGAACTCCAAATTTTAATAGTATTTAAGGATGAACAATTTTTTTTCCGATAGTTGAATTTTGACTTTTCAAGTTTGTAGTATCTAATGTTCTAACTTTTCGAAAGATAAACTTAATTTTCATTAAAATGCTAAATGACAGAAAAATTTAAAAAATTCACCAATTCCTTCCTAGTCACCCTTAGTCCCTCTAGTTTATATTTGAAAATAAAAGTAAACGCCTATTCTATAAATTGAATTTTTTACAATTTCAACTTAAAATGTGAAAAAGTTGAGTCGAGTAATACCATTTTTCTAGATCATTGATGATTAATCGTGAATGTTACTTAAGAGCTTGTTTGAGATTTTTTTTCAATATTATTTTTAACAACATTCACAAAAAATATTTTTCATTTGAAAAAATATATCCAAAATAAAAGTTAACTAATAGATCATCTTAAATGAGATCATCTCTTTATATTTTTGAGGTATATTTAATGCATATCGAATTACTAATCGCCATATATATGTTATGTAGGGCGACTAAAATAGTGAGTGATTGCAAATAATATTATTCTATTTATGGACATGTCTAGATAGATAGTATTATTCAAATTAATTGAAAAAATAAAAGTTGAAAACCGCTTCAATTGAACGAATAAATTGAAATTACACCTCGAAAGCTCAAATTGATAAAATGATATGCGTGTAACCGTTAATTACTTGGTGGGAAATTAACACGATTCATGCATTAACCTTAAAATCTGCGAAGAGATATACAGCACTATTTCTAAAGCACAATTCAACATTAATGTCGCATGATAACTATAAATTTAAGGTCGCATGATAACTATAAATTAAAGTAATTTACCAAGGACATGAAAACAAACAGTAGCTTCCAAATTTCCCCTACAGCAGTGTCCGTGTGTGTGTGTGTGTGAGAGAGAGAGAGAGAGAGAGAGATTCTACACCATTAACAAGCATCCAAGAAGTAAATTATCAAACAGCAGTAGTGATAATCTAACTGGGATTGTCATTAATTCGTTTGACCACCTCTTCCACCACGAATCGGTGGCCGCGCAGGTGTTCTTCCAACAGTTTCCCTTGCCAAAACGGTGGAGGAAGTAGGATCATCGGCGGCTGCGGGCGGATCAGCTGGAGGGTCAGCGGGTGGATCAGCTGGCTGCTCAGCCTGCACCTCTTGGCTGCTTGTTTCATCTACACCCTTCTCGTCTTTCTCTTCAGAAGTTGAAGGGTTTTCGGATTCAAACCCTAAGCACTTGAGGAGAGTTTTTATGGCCACTTGAATATAACTGCAGGGATTTTGAACAAAATTGGTTTCTGTATTTTGTCTTCCATTACCGTTTTCTATAGTTTCCTCCATTTTTTTTTTCCCTGTTTCTCTGTTTCTTCTTCTTTCTGCTTCACCAGATGTCTATATATATTCTTTAATGCTAGTTCGGTAAGTGTGACATTAATGTGTTAGGAATTCGAGGATTTCATATAGGCGATATGAAGTACAGATCGTACAAACTAATAAACAAGAACAAAATTTAAAAGAAAGTAAACAAGAAATTGGCAGAGGAATCGAATATTTTATTAATAACAACTAATGGAAAAAAATATAACTTTCAGCAACTTTTACAATCTACTAAATTGAATTAAGAATCTACTATTTATAGAGCCTATAAATATCCCAAAAATGGAAACAAGATAAAAAAAAATCACGTGGAATAAAGAAAATAATATTTTCCCAATAAAACATGTAAAATAAAAGGAAATAATATTTTTTTCACTAAAATACGTGAAATAAAGGAAATATTTTCTCAAAATATTCCACATAATTTGGTCACAAAATCCAATATAATGAACTTCAGAAGATTTAGTAAAAAATTATTATTTTTCCCTACAAGTTTATCTTATGTTTTTGTTCATCGACGCCATATGTCTCGTTTTCTTTTTTTCTTGGTTTTTATTTTTTAAATAAAACAACCACATGGTGAAACGTAAATATCTAAACATGGTCATAAGACTGCCTCTGTTTGGCCAATTTTTTCAAAAACTCATGTTTTTTAAATTTATTTTCAACTACACATTCACACAATAAAATATTTTACAAGTAAATCGTAACCTTTTTATTTTAACCTTATATTTTCTAAAAAATCACTATTCTAAAATACATTTTCTTACAAAAATAGGACTCAAAAAGTTTCATTCAACGACGAAATTGACAATAAATAACTAGTCCAACTCAATTTATGCTAAAGAAAATTGATGTTGTAAATATCTTGTGCTCTCGTCATGCTTCTCATAATCATGCACTGCGTAAATTATTTCTTTAGTTCGTGATTGAACGTAAAATAAATGAGAAAATGACCCAACACTTGAACCATATTAGTCTTGCACAATCTATTAATAAAAATGATACAAGATATATGATTGTGGAAATATTAATTTGGGAAATGATTAAATTTCCTTTCATTGTCATTGTTCATTATATAGCAACCGTAGTTAATTAAATCAATGAAATATTTTTTTAAGGAAAGGGTAGAAAGTAACGTTAATTAAATTAATTTTATAAGGTATGGAAAAAATTACATGACATTCTTATCAACACGAAATATAATGAAAGAAACAACTTTCGTGATTTTTTTTGTTTACTTGTCCATTTCAGGATTTGTCTCTAGAACGAAACTAATCCCTAGTTTGGTACAAATTAAAATTCTAATTTTAATCAAAATCAAAGTAAACAACTTATTTTAAACATACATTTAATATGAACTACAACTTTTCAATCACACATTACATCAACTTCTATAAAAATCTACTAAAAATTGATTTTAATCCACAACGGGGCTAAGTTTAGAACTCTATGAAGCAAGTTTTTGTAATTGAAGCAATACTCTCTACTTTAGTTTCTCGTAAAATCTCCTTCGATGTCGTTTTCTCTGTTGATAAAAAATTCAAAATTGTTTGTCCATCTATAAATAAATTATAAACGATGGCTGAACATGGCCTTAATTTGGACGTAACCTTAGGTCGATTACCTGCTCCGATGAGGATGTCAGACGACACGTTGCTCTTCGTTCTTTGTCCATTGCCAACTACTATATTCCCAACCCAACTAAGATTCGCACTTTTATTTTCATAGATAATTAGTATTAGTTTTAATTTTAAATTCTGTGGTCGTATTATTATTTTAATATAAGTGATAACTCATTAAAACAATATATTCGAGATTGATGTAATAATATTTTTATTAGTTAATTATTACGTGGATGCATTTATCAATATTATAGACGTAATTTAACAAAGAAATGAAACAAACAGTAGCTTCCAAATTCACTCCAGAACAGAGAGATTACGTCATTAACAAGTAGAACCTGCTTGGTGTACATGGATTTTTTACCAGGGGTTTTACAGACACACATTCGACTGATTCTCACTTGCAATTGAAAAAAAGAACAATGCTACACTTATAGAAGGGGGGTGGGGGTGATTGGTTTCACAGATACTCACAAATGCAGGAGGGGTGGTTTTTTTTTTTTTTTTCATTTTTTTTATATTTGTGTGATTGTTTAGAACATTTTATCATTATTATTTAATTGTAATATTTTGAATATTTCATTTTATTGGTTGTTTAATTCTTGATTTTAAGTTAACAAATTTAGTTCGGTAAAACTTATGAATGAAAAAAAAAAGATTGATTGTTTGTTATTAGGAGTTCAAATTTTAAAGGACACTGCACAACACAGGCATGGCCCTAGGGAGGTGTTCTTCCTACAGTTAACATTGTCGGAACGGTGTTGGAAGGCAAGTCAGCGGCGTCTCTTGGTTGTTACATCGCCACCATTCTTGTCTTTCTCTTCATTTTCAATTTCAGATTCAAACCCTAAGCACTTGTGGAGAGTTCTTATAGCTTCTTGCAAATAACTGCAAGGATTTTGAACAGAATAGGCTGCTGTATTTTGTGTTCCATTACTGTTCACTGTTAATCCCTCCATTTTTTTCTTCTCCTCCTTTCTGCTTCACCAGATTGGCAAGTGGTGTGGAGAAATGAACTCTGCTGAATATAATTATTTGAATTAAGAAAATACTTAATACCTTCGTTGGTCTACACTCACATACGCCTGGAATTCGCGTGAATAAAAAATGTCAAAAGATGCTCCCCTATTGTGAGTATGTTGTTAGGGAGGGTGTCCTAAACCATTTTGGCGGCATAGCATGATTGCAATTAATTTATTCGTCCAAGTTTTTTTTTTTTTTGGCCCCTCGATGTCCCCCTCTCTCTTTTATTTTTATTTTTATTTTTTCTTTTTCTAAGTAAGTTAAATCAAACCACCACGTTAGTAAAATATTTATTAAAGCTAAGAAGAAATATAGTAGAAAATACAATTATTTAGAGAGGGACATACCACCTAATTTCCATTAATGAAGACAGCAGCAATGAATATAAGAAAATAGATACTTTAAATTTCGTGTGACATTGACATGCTTCAACATGGATCACATGAAATATTATTTTGATTCATGGTTACAGAGATGCCTTCTTAAACAATAATATTGGACCTGGCCAAGACATGATTCATGAAAAAGTAATTTCATATGATTTGTTTTGAAAACTGCCTATTATTATTATTATTATTGTTATTATTATTATTATTATTATTGTTGTTGTTGTTGTTGTTGTTGTAATATTAAAATTGGTCTTACAAGGGTTTTTTGACCTAGTGTTCGATTTAAACTTTAGTTAATTTTTACGACATTGTACAAATAAACCTTACATAAATGAATATTCACTATCAGGGGCAACTCTTGCACAATTTATTTACAAAGTTGATATAATAAATATGATTGTGGGAAGATGAATTTATGTGGTATTTATTAAATTTCCTTTCTTTTGTTTTTTTCCATTATGTACCAACGATAATAAATGTGCAGAATTTTATGTTATAAAATATTTTCCTTGATTGATTTATTGGCAATGTATTTCCTTT
>CAIGRB010143231.1:15445-44499 GCA_903798255.1 Fraxinus quadrangulata
TTTTTTTTTTTTTTTTTTTTTTCAAATTATCTAATCATACGTCGACACTCAATTGTTTGAACCTGTTTTTGATTCTACTTGTATAGGACAATTGAAAACCGAAAGTATGTGTGAGAGTGGGGAAGAGCAAAAGAGAGCAGTGCAATTTTGAAAAGAGCAGAAAATCAAATCAGAAGAAACAAACAAAGTGCAAATTGTTTGTTCTTCTTCTCTTTCGGAATTAATTTGAGATTTCAATAACTGACCTAGTTCTCAAAACTCGATCTTTTCCCCTTTTGTGCTTTTTCCTTTGCTTAATATTACATGTAAGAATCAATGACCCGTAATTTATTCACTTTTTGCTCATAAATATGCATGTAAAACTTTGTTCTCTTGGTATTAATTGCATTTATAGCTGCTTTTAAGGTGGGTTTTGGTGATACTGTTTGACACCTCTTGTAGGTGATTCTTGATGAAGAATATTATATGGGTTTTGTAGATCATGAGCAGATCTTGTTGTTTCTAGCAGAATAATTGGGAATCTTTGTAAAATTGGGTGACAAAGTAAGCAAAAATAAGTTTAAATTTTGCTTCTTTTCTTGTGGCTTGAGATTGTAAAGAAGTCAAAAATGTAGAATCTCTCTATTATATTCGTGGAAGTAAATTTTTAATTTTAACTTTACTCTGCATCCGGACTTTTTATTATTGTATTTAATAATGGCTCACTATTTATCTTAATGAGAGTGGGAATAATATTTTTTGGAGGGTTTGTAAATTTTACTTAAAAGAGATGAATGGATCTTTCTATTTTTGTTTTGGATTAATGAAGATGACTCTGGCTTGTACAACTTCTGGTGGTCTGTGTTTTCTTTAATGTGAATTTGTTTTAATTTTTTCCTCTCCGATTTCTTTTTTCACATCACAGACGTATGGTATCTGAATTTACATCGATCATGCTCGTGCTTATGGTGATGGAGACGATTACTTTCGTAAAGGAGTCCTGATCCTCATTGAATAGCAACTAGTGTTGGAATTGGTTTAGTGATCCGGTTTATGCATGTTATATGCCTCCTTCATTATTGAGGGTTTGTCTACCGGATGCCGTTTAATAATTGGATTGGTCACAAGCAGTTGAGTTAGCACGAAGAAGATAGTGATTTCTAGGTGTAGGTGATGATTAAAAATATACTCAATAGGCTCCCCCGGAAACAGACCAAGTTAGGGGATAATCGTGATGGAGGATCCTCTACTTGCTCTTCAAATTCTTCTACTACTTCGAGAAGCAATTATTCTACGCACTCTCGGTTGGGAAATTCAAATGCTACATCTCTTTCAGGGATCAATCCAACTTCGGGTTCTGGCCATACATCTAATTCAAAGGTGAATGGGAATGCAGTAGTTGCTTATGAGGCACTGCCTAGTTTTAAAGATGTTGCTAATTCCGAGAAGCAAAACTTGTTTATCAAAAAGCTGAATTTGGGTTGTGTGGTATTTGACCTCACTGACCCGACGAAGAATTTGAAAGAAAAAGACATCAAGAAACAGACATTGGTGGAGCTTGTTGATTACATTACTTCCGCAAATGGAAAATTCACAGAAACCGTTATGCAAGAGATTGTGAGAATGGTATCCATAAATTTGTTCCGGGCACTCTCTACTCAATTTCGTGAAAACAAAGTTTTAGAGGGTGTTGATTTAGAAGAAGAGGAGCCCATGATGGACCCTGCATGGCCCCATTTGCAAATTGTCTACGAATTACTTCTCAGGTTTGTGGCTTCACCGGAGACAGACGCAAAGTTGGCTAAGCGATACATAGATCACTCTTTCGTTTTAAGATTATTGGATCTCTTTGATTCAGAGGATCCCAGAGAAAGGGAGTACTTGAAGACTGTTTTGCACCGTATTTATGGAAAGTTCATGGTTCACCGTCCATACATTAGGAAAGCTATAAACAATATATTCTTCCGGTTTATTTTTGAAACTGAGAAGCATAATGGAATTGCAGAACTTTTGGAGATTTTGGGAAGTATTATAAACGGATTCGCGTTGCCATTAAAAGAAGAGCACAAACTCTTTCTCCTCCGGGTGCTTATTCCGCTTCACAAACCTAAGTGTATACCAATGTACCATCAGCAGTTATCTTATTGCATTGCGCAATTTGTTGAAAAGGATTGCAAACTTGCTGATACTGTCATAAGGGGCTTATTGAAATATTGGCCAATCACAAACAGTTCGAAGGAGGTGATGTTCTTAGGCGAGCTGGAGGAAGTCTTGGAAGCAACTCAGCCTCCTGAGTTCCAGCGCTGTATGGTTCCTTTATTCCACCAGATCAGACGCTGTCTTAGCAGTTCGCATTTTCAGGTTCGTTGTTTACTAGGCTCAGCATTATTCCCTTACAGTTTTTTTCTCATCATTACTCTTTCAACAAGTTATGATACCGAACCCTGTTAATGTTCGGGGACCACTTTTTGTTCACCTACTATATAGACATCTAGATTACAAGTATCAAATTCATTTTAATAGTTGTCATTACTGATTTTGATGCCTTTGAACTAAGAAATTTGGAAATTTTTACTCCCTTAAACTTAAGTTTGTTGCTTTCATACCAGGGGTAATTGTAAACAGAGGAGCTTATTTAATAGAAGTATTGAAGTTTGAAGTCTGGGGATGCTAAAATATCATAAGCTTTTTTTGCATTGTAATCACTAATTGTAAAGAGTAAACAAATACATAACCTATGGCAATGGGCATGCTCTTTGTACTTTAATATTGAAACGAAAACATTGAGTTGACTGGTCAAAGTAGGACATAGAATATGGTCACATGGTGAATTATGTTTTTAATTGAAAGCTTCCATTTGTTAACTCTATGTTCAATGTTATAATATCTGCTGAACTACTATTTTTCTACTTCTGTTGCCCTACTCTCTCTCTCTTACTAATTAAATGTTATTTATCACATGAAACATATTATTTATTTATTTGTTTGAGCCCCATTTTTTAGTGTAGAATGTATTTTGGAATAGTAGATTGATGGAGAATATGTGGTTAAAAAATAAGAAAACGTGTTGAGTTTGCATGTAATATTATTTTATTGAAGAATGTATGGTTGAAAAGAAAAGAGAAAAATGTATTTTGGAAAAAATAGGAATCAAGCGCTTAAGCAATAAATTAAACTAATTTGGTAGATTGTGTCTGGATTCAATTATGAATCCAGCAAACATGGTAATCATTTTTAGTATGTAATGGGTTGACTTTGACTTACATAAATCTTCAAAAGTTACATTTTTAAGTAACTTTTTTGCCAAACATGTTTGAGCTTTATAAGAAGTTACCATTTCTCCTTATATTATTAGTGCAAAATTTGTTTTAAGTCTTTTCTTAGTTTCCAAAAAAAGTTACTTTTTTAAGCTTAGCCAAACATGCTGTAGTTTAGTTTTGCATTCCATATTTTGGGAATTGTAAAAGGTTTGTCTATAAGTGATTCCAATAGTAGGTAATCACGGAATCTTTCTAGACAAAAATATGATCTCTAGAATAAATTGGTGTACCATTAAGTAGGGTGAACAAAAAAACTGTCAACCTGTCAAGCTGAACTGAAATAACGGTTTTGAATTCATTGGTTTGGTTTCAATTGATTTAAGTTTTGACTGTTTCAAAATCGACCTAAATCGTTTATAAATGGTTCGGTTTAGGTTTTCGATAATTAAAAACCGCTTGAAACCAAATCAAAATGTTCACCCAATTTTTATAAACTTGCTAGTCGGCTTCTATTTGCTCTTTAAGAAAATAATAATTTATTTTTTAAAATATTTTTATTATCTAAAGAATAAAGTGCAAGCTTAAATTATATGGTTGAACCTTGTATTAATTTATTGGCTTAAGCTTTTTGTGTGACAAATATATTAGTATTGTAACTTTTATGTATAGAAGGTTTCAATTTAAATGTTACATTGAAATTTCAAACCATTGTATTTATTTTTTCACTTGTTTGAAATATATTATTATGTCGCTAAAACCACAAAAAAGGGTTTGTTTTGGAAAATGAAATGGTTTGATTTGGAATTTTTCAAATCGTATAAATTGGTTTGATTTGAAAATATTTCAAAAACCGTCCAAACTGAACAGTCTTCACCCCTACCATGAAGTATTGATTGGATGCAGTTAAGTTAATTAAACATGCAATTTTCCAAGTCCTTGATTATATTTGTTGGTGTTATGAAAACAAATTGGATCGGATAGTTGGTCCAATCTCGGCAAGGAGGAGATGTTAAGCAATCAAAAAGATACAGAAGAAGAGGTGCTAGAAAACTGGGAACCGACCAATAAGGTTGTCCAGTCGTGTTGTAAATCGCAAAATTAAAAACCCCTGTTAAAAAATTGCTGAACTGACCGGTTTGCAATTATACCGGTTTAACATGTTCATAATTTTAAAAATTCAACTATATTAATGGGCTTATGCATTGCATTTGAAGTCCCAAATGGATATCTAGGTCAAGCTTGCTGCTTTTATTGGATGCACCTCATCCAACACTAGAATTGACTGTGTCTTGTGAACCTGGTTGCGACTTTCAATCCCTTTCTCCACCTCTTTCAATGCTTTAATCCTCTAGTCATTCCCACTTAGAATGCCAACATTAATCTTTCGTTGTGGGATGAAGAGAAATATCTAATTGCCTAGAAAAATCAAATGAGTAATGCACTTTTGATGAAGAGAAATATCTATTTAGTACATTTGGTGTTTAGCACTAGTCTAGTTGGCATCATTTTTGTCATTAAATTATATGTTCAATTAAATATAAGAATTGATGACTTATTTAATTGGACTTATGATATGTTGACACATAAGTTGGTATTCAATATCACTGGTGCTAGGTAGCATCATTGAAAGTGAATTTTATGTTTACCTCATGCTTTGTATTTTTTTGATTGTGGGCCCAAGCAAAATAAATTTTAATGTACACCTCAATCTTTTCTTTTATTTGATTTCTAAATTCAAATTAAGATGCAAATTAACAAACATGTATCTATATTTACTTTGAATTAATAATATGAAAATTAAAATAAATCTATTGTTATAGCATTTTATAGTTTGTGTGTATTTATTTATTTATCGCATCCAGTTTGACCGCTGTGCAACCTCGGTTGAATCTTTTGACCTTTGACCTTTTTCAGGTTGATGTCCGTGTTGGTTTTTAAAATATTGGTATTTATTGACTTATTAATCCTTTCTTATTGTCATAGAATATTTATTTTCAATTTTAACCTTCAACACTAATAAACTTCTAATTATGTATTTTTTACTATTATGTTATATTGAAATATTGATTCGCACTCGAGAGTCACTAAGTCTAAAGTCAAATTTATGCCTTAGAAACATTCTTAAATTTCCCAAAACATCCCTGTTGGTTAAAATATTCTTTTTTCTACTTTATGTAGTTCAAACTTGCAGTTTTATGTGAAAGTCAAGTTTCAATTTCTTTTTTTGGTCTACTTTTTCCGTTGATAGTTCTTCTTTCATGTTCCATGTTGATCAATCGAAAATTATAATTCAAATAATTAAATTGGCCTGGCATTGTTTTAATTTGGAAGTTTAAAACTTCCAATCGCCTAGTTGGATATTTGTGTGTACATATAATCTTAAAGGTTCTGCATCTTTTATCAAACATCATGTGTAGTGTTCTCCTACTTAGCATGTTTACCTAACAAGGCTTCTGATCTCTTTGTAGTCTCGTTTTAGGTATATAAGTATGTTTATGAGTTTTAGAAGAGGGGTTTTAGTTTAATGATTATTTATTGTATACTTTACGAAGTGTGCTTTTGGATGTATTGGGAGTTTGGGACACTATGTAATGTACAAGATTTTAGTTTCTTGTCTACTTTTGTCAAGTATTATGTAGTCTACCTTATCGTAAACCGTCAAAAGTCATTTTGTTCTGAAATAAGGTATAATTACTAAAGCTACGACAAAAAGGGAACTCATAATTGGTTTTAGCTATGTATATGGCAACAGGCTTAAAAATGCTATCGATTGTGGTGATTAAAGGGGAAAAAAATCTCCTTTCTCTGACCCCCAATCAGCAATGAATATTACTGGATTATTGGATTTGTTGAAGTTCCTATCCCCCGATCCCAGTTTTCATAATCAAATCTGATGGGTTTATATAGATGACAAGTTGTTCTATAATTGATACTGCTTGAAACTTCTGTGCACTGCAATTGGTTTATATGGCATTTTAGAGCATAGCTTTTCCTTGACGATGACTGTAAATTATGATACTTCTTTGCCCCTGTTTGACAACCATTAGTTGGGGAAAATAAAGTTTTGAATGGTGATTTTTAGGAAAATGTGTGGTTAAAAAGTAAGGAAAAATTTTGGGTTTACGTGCAAACTATTTCATCGTGTGAATGTGTGGTTGAAAATGAGTATGTAGAAAAAAGAGTTTGAATATAATGGTCATCAAATTGGGGGCTTATTACAGTTCTTTTAAACAAAAAAGATGGTGATATCTCCGTTTTCACGCTGTACTATTGTTTCTGCAGGTGGCAGAAAGGGCTTTATTTTTGTGGAACAACGATCATATCGAGAACCTTATCAAACAAAACCGTACAGTTATACTGCCAATTATCTTCCCTGCATTGGAAAGGAATGCAAAAAATCATTGGAACCAGGCAGTACAGAGCTTGACACTGAATGTCCGGAAGATATTCTCTGACACCGATCCCGAGCTCCTCGAGGGGTGTTTGCTCATGTTCCAAGAAGACGAAGCACGAGAAGAAGAAACTCGTACAAAACGAGAAGCGACATGGAAACGATTAGAAGAAATTGCTGCAATGAAAGCTTCAAGTAATGAACCTGTGCTCGTCCCTAGAAGGACAAACTCAGACACATCATCAGGCTAGAGACCGAAGATTACAGTTGATTTCTTAGCTTATTGGTATATATGTTATTCAGATGGCTAGAATGAGCTCAGAGTTGGAACTATTACCTGAAAATTTTACATCGTTTTTGTCCGCCTTCTCGTGCTTCTTACTTTTGGCCAGCCGGGTTACGCCGGAAATGTACATATGAACTTGGGTGACAAAACTAAACTACAGGAAGTTATAGGTCATGGAGGAAAATTGTCATCAATATTGGTCTTTTCTTTAGTTTTTAGAATGATGACTTCTGCAATCAAGAAATTTCTGGTTAAATGTTTTTCAACTGATTTTCATTTATGTATTCTGTAATCTGCAATTTATGTAATGTATTCTCTATTAGTTTGAGCCCCATTTTTCACAAAAAAAAAAAAAAAAAAACATTTTGCAATAGTATTATGATGGAAAATGTGTAGTTAAATAATATGCAAAAATTTTGAATTTGTATGTAATATTATTTTATTGAAGAATATATGATTGTAACGAAGTCAAGTTACTCTTCAAGAATGTTTTTTGTGTTCAGACAATGCTTTATATCTATCACCATAACATGTTACACAGACTTCATTTCTGCAAGGTTGTCAAAAGTTGTACGCTATGACTTTCTTATTCCATTTCATGGAGTACAAACAGAAAAAGCACAACCACTTTACGGGACAGTGGACACTCAGAAGAACAGATCATTCCTGCCTGCAGATCAACGGCTCCAGTTTACTTGCATCACATGGAGTACCTTGCACGGACACATCAGAACAAACAAACAGACAGCGCAAACCTGCGTGTGAATCTATCTGAGGAATTATCAATATTCATCCTCAGTTTATTGTCTAGTATTAAATTAGTCTCGAAATTTTGAAAATGAGAAAATTAATCCTCAAACTTTCATTTTATTTCCCTAATTGGTCATCAATGGTAATACCATGCAAATTTCTATTACATCATTACGTGATTCTCACATGTTCAATTTTATAAATTTAAATTAATTTGGGACGGTTTGAAAATTTGAAGTAATTCATGATTTCATAGAACTATGCATGATTAATTGTGATGATCGGTGGTCCCTTGATTTATTTTTTAATGTATTAAAATGCATTACAATTTTATTGGAAAATGAATCGAGAGCTCATTGCCACTTAAATTAATGATGATCCCAACTAATAATAAATAAAAGTGCTCATTTTTACAATATTTAGATCGTTTTTATCAATTTAAATGGATACAATAAATATAATAAACCTTTATTTGATATGAGATTAAAATCAGATTTTTAGTAAATTTTGACAGAATTTGATGAAATGTGTGGTTAAAAAGTTATGTAACTCATTAAATATGTGATTAAAATTAATTGTTGACTTCAACTTTAATTAAAATTAAAATTTAAATCTTTACCAAACATGGACTATGAGTTTGACATGAACTTAGATACTTATAATAAGTAGGAGACTAATGGTGAAATTCTTTAATATATCTCCTTCCACTATACACATAATCGATTGCACTATCATTACTCTCTCTCTCTCTCTCTCTCTCTCTCTCTCTCTCTGTGTACAAATTAATGAAATTTTGATTTCAAATTTTCGTAAATTCGGAACGAAAATCCAAATTATCCAATGTAAATCCATAAATTGGAACGAGTTCAATCATAGCTAAATTACATGCTTTTATTCTCATTTTTGCTGTCTGTCTAAATCAAATTATAGAAACAGAGTTACAGAGCGAGAGGGAGAAGAATTTTGTGTAGATACAAATATAATATACGTATATTTGGATTCGCCGGAAATGCCAAGCATTGGGGTGAAATTATACAGCGTATTCTTCAAATTTATGCTAAAGCATCGGTTGCAGGGCCGATTACAGAACCCGGATAGCGATGTCGGTGGTGGAGGGAGTTTTGGTGTGACGTCACGGCCGGAGGAGGAGACGGTAGCGGCTGCCAACCCTTCGTTCACCGACGGTGTCGCCACCAAGGACATCCACATCGATCCCTTGACATCGGTCTCAGTCCGTATTTTTCTTCCCGATACTTGCCTTAATTTTTCTGAAACCCTTAACAAACCTCTGTTCCGGTTTGCCGGATCGGATCCAAATCTAAACGCGCACCGTCGGAACAGCTATGGGCCTGCGATTAATAATGTTTCTAGTAGTAATGGTGTAACGGTCGAGCATGCTCACAATCAGGATAATTACAGGAGAAATAGTTATGGATGTAGTAGCGATGGTGTTGGTTTGAAATCGGAGAGTGGGATATACAGAGGTTATAATCCAATGGGGAATAGTTTTCGAAAATTGCCGGTGATGTTACAGTTTCACGGTGGGGGGTTTGTGAGTGGGAGCAACGATTCTGAGTCCAATGATTTTTTCTGCAGGCGTATCGCAAAGTTATGTGATGTGATTGTGTTGGCAGTGGGGTATAGGCTAGCCCCTGAGAATAAGTACCCTGCGGCATATGATGATGGGTTGAAGGTACTGCATTGGTTGGCAAAGCAATCAAATTTGGCTGAATGTAGTAAATCATTGGGGAGTATGCGGGGTGGTGGGGCAGATTTGAGGAAGTCTGATGGTCAGTGGCACGTTGCTGATGCCTTTGGTGCATCAATGGTGGAGCCCTGGTTGGCTGCCCATGGAGATCCATCGAGGTTAGGCTTGATCACACTGACTTGTTTGAGGGCTATTGCTTGTTAATGCTGTTTTTAGACGTAGAAAAAAACTTTAGGGTAGACTTTATCAAGTTTGGGAATATATTACTATCAAATGAATGGTTATTAAACTGAGCTTGATTCTTGCTGTTGCTTTGTCTGGATGGCTTGTACTCTTCAGATTGTTTCCCTTTTAAGTAGATGTAAGTGTCCGTCATGAATTGACATGGTTGGCAAATTAGAAAAATAAAAGTAGTGGGAATTAAAATTCCTGGATAGTTAAATGAGAGATGCCGGATAGGAATGCACTGTGGAATGAAGATTGAAATATAACTTAAATGCAATAACAGAACCCCTTATAGAGTTTTAAAATTCTGTTTACTTAGTTGTTAATCTTTAATTCATGATATTTGCTCGTCTGCTACTTTTGTATATGAATGTTTATTAACTAGCTTCTTTCTCTTTGTTCTTTTAAGGTGAATTATTTGCTATTTGCTGGAACCTTCATTTGTTGATTTGTGATCAGCTGGTGGTTTACCCATCAATGAAGAATCATCTCTTTTTATGGTTATATTTTGTAAAGCTGCATTTGAAATGAAGATTAAGTGGACGTAATAGGGGTTAAACTAAGGAATGTGGTTTGACTTCAAGAATTTAAGGAGCATGCATGGGTAGTTTTGTAGCCTCTTACCTGACTAGATTTAGGATAATGCTTTTAGAGGAGTATGGATGTCCAATTATATTTGAATTTACCTTTTCATAGTGTCCACTGTTTAGTGTTGCTTTTCCCTTATATAGTTTTATCGACTCAAAAGCCTATCGCTAATTTTTCATCCTACTTGTAGGGAGCTCAAATCTCATGGTTTATGCACTTCAATGCCTTGGCATGACAAGACGTGTCGTTGGTTTTATGGGTGTACATTTGCTATAATTTTTTCTAACTAATGCTAGTTGGTCTTACAAATATTTTATAAGCTTCAAGTTGCAGACTGCTTTTTGCTTGAGTAAATAATTGCTTCCATAAAAAGCTCAATTCTTAGTCTGAAAAATAATATGCACGTGAAATGTGAAGAAAATTAGAGCGAATCTTTTTTGTTAACAATAATGAATCTGATTTCGTCTTTAAGAATTGATGAAGACATAACACACAAGTTTTGGGTACCAATTTGCTGAAAGTTATTTGTCTTAAATTGCAACAATATGGTGTTGAAGCGGAAGAATTGCCGCTTAAGTCTAGCTTGATAATTAGATTGATTGATTCTTTGTTGGCTACTAAAGTCTAGCTTGATAACTAGATTGATTGAGATTCTTTGTTGTATGTTGCGAAGAACTTGTTTAATGAGGTATTCCCCGCTTATATTTAAGATTTTAGGTTTTTCTTTCATTCCAATTAATTGGGTAATTTATTGTCAATCAGAAGGCTAGAGAATGTATCATATAATTTGCAAACAGACACATATGTGTTAAGAACTGATGCAGCAATTTAGTGTCAGACACTGTTGATCGTCCTTCATAAAATATGCCAACTAACATGAATATTTTAGGAATTGGTGCAGCTATGGAGCATCAACTGCTCATGATCATTCTTTTTACCAGTAGATTAGTTGTAGAGGAGCATTCAACGTTTTTCTCGAGAAACTGGTGAGCTCTTCATTTGGTGGAAGTGAGAATTGAAAGCAACAATTTCAAGGATAATTACCTTATTTATTTCATTCCATGCCTTTCGAGGGAATATTTTTCTCTATTTAATTGTCAAGAGTTAGGGAAAGTTCTTCGACTTTCGCATGAATTGAATTTGAGCATATTTGGGAAGTGTTTATAAATGGTTTAAATTATAAATAGATAGAAATGTTTGATGAATAAGTTGGTAGTACTTGTAAGTCTCTAAAAATGTATGGATAAAAAGTGGCTTGAATGTTTATAAACCGTTTATGAACATGAGCAATCATAGGCTTTATCAAAACTAGCTTGGGTTGACTTGAGCTGATGGTGTCCAAATTTTATTTTTTTCCATTTTTTCCCATTATCCAAATCATTGGCTGATAATGTGGTACTGGTATCAGAACAATGAACAAGTGGCACTTGAATCATCTTCATGAGGATATCGGCTACTGTAAATTTATATCACTGGCATATTTCTATTTTTGTTTTACAAAATAGCTAGTTCTTATATCCAGTTTTACCTAAACAACTTTGAGATATTTAGCCCTTGTTTGGCCCCCATTTTAATGAGATTTTGGAAATAATGTATTTTGGAATAGTAATTTTTAGGAGAATGTGTGGTTAAAAAAGAAGGAAAAATTTTAAATTTACGTGTAATGTTATTTTATTGGAGAATGTGTGGTTGAAAAGAAAAGAGAGAAAAATGTATTAAAATTTTAATGGGTGCCAAATAGGGGCTTGACTTGTTCAATATGACTTCTATATGAGATAATCCTTTTAAAGTCTAAACTCATAAATAACTAATCAAACTACGAGAGGAAAAATTTACATGGTATTTTTATCCTCTTCAATCCATTCTTCATATCTTGATAACTTTCAGATTTTTATCTTCACCTTTTCTTTCTTCCAATGAATTAATTTTCTTTATGTTTTCTTCTGTTAAAATACATCTCTTCTTCCTCTCCATCGTTTTCTTGATGTAGTTTGGTGTTCATGTTTTGAATGTAACATGGGGAAATTCTGCTCATAAATTGTCAGCGGTGATATGTGTCAGACTAATTCGCATAGTTATAAAGACAGTCAGCAGGTATACCCATTCTGTCATGAATTCAAGAATCTGAAAACATACTAGTTTTAAGCAAGAATGGCTCGATAGGTTTCACAGGTGAAAACTTGCATTGATTGGACAATTGAATGGTAAGTCTAATGCAGGTTTGGTGTGAATTATATCAGGTAAATAATATTAAGACTTTTATTAGATGGATTTATCTACTGAATAAATGAACTTTCAAATCAACTTCGGTTTTATTTGTCAAAAAAGATGAACGGTTGTCCATTATTTTGCACTGAGCAGATGCTATTTAGCATGAGAGCTGAAGATGGAAAAAAATTATGTCAAAACTGCCTCTGAAATATCTCATGGAGCAGCCTTTGGGGCTGTAACTTATTCTTCCAGAGCTATGCAAGCACTTCTGTATCAATTATAGTTAAACCAGAATTGAACACTTTGATGGGAAAGGTCTCCACTTGTTGCCCCTCCCTGTGCCCAAAAAAGGAAAGGAAAAAGAATAGGGTGAACAAAGAAGAAATGCATGTCTGGTGAAAATTATTATTGCAGTACAACATAAAGACTTTATTCCATTAAGTGAATTAGGAAGCGTTATGGATGAATTTACTGAATTTCCTATGCATGCAATTCTGTATCAATTTATCTCTGTTTAAGGTCCTTGTATCTGACCCAACGGAACCTTTCTGAACTACTTTACTGACTTGTTTTGACATATTCATACAGATGTGTTCTTCTTGGGGCGAGTTGTGGAGGAAATATTGCTGATTATGTGGCACGGAAAGCTGTAGAGGCTGGTAAGCTTTTGGACCCAGTTAAGGTGGTGGCCCAAGTTTTGATGTATCCTTATTTCATTGGAAATGTCCCAACACATTCAGAGATTAAATTGTCAAATTCCTACTTCTATGATAAGGCTATGTGCATACTTTCATGGAAACTTTTCTTGTCCGAGGAGGAGTTCAACCTTGACCATCCCGCGGCCAACCCACTTATTGCTGATAGAGGAGGGCCACCTTTAAAGCAGATGCCCCCGACACTGACAGTGGTGGCAGAGCATGATTGGATGAGAGATCGGGCTATTGCGTACTCAGAGGAGCTCCGGAAGGTAAATGTTGATGCGCCTGTTCTGGAGTACAAGGATCAAGTTCATGAATTTGCAACCCTTGACATGCTTCTTAAGACCCCTCAGGCCCAGGCATGTGCTGAAGACATCGCCATTTGGGTCAAGAAGTATATTTCACTAAGAGGTCACGAGTTCTCCTACTAAGTTAGAACATGACAACAACATTTGCAGTGTGTATATCTTGATGATGAAAGAAGCAATGGAACTCAGCTTGGGGATACATGCCTTGCTATATTTATATTTGGTTCTTGAATACATGGTGCCACCTGGTATCTACTTCACCCCGTGTTTTATTTTTCCTGTAAGATAAACTTTTCTCAGATTAGGATTTACTCGAGTTTGTTATCTGTAATCCTATATGAGCTTAACAAGTCATAGTCCTAAATTCAGCAATTTTCCGTTAGTCGAGATGTAATGTTTCACGAGAATGTAATGATACATACTTTTACATATCGGGTTTTCAAGATTTGATTTTCCCTTTTGATGATCTTGTCCGTGCTTTGAAATATAAGCTATTAGACTCGAGTGTTAAAAAATAAAGAGCATAAGTTGCTTTTGGCCTTCATGTTTTTCAGTTTCTTCAATTCGCAAGTTTTAAGAATTGTGATTTGGTTGTTCTAATTGTTTTCTAGCAAATTCATAATGCTTATGTGATCTAGTCGGCTCTTGAATCTAGAGCTGTTTGTCGTTCCACTTAAGTCCAACAATTCACTTACGAGTTAATCATCGCATTTCTTTGGTTGAGAGAGCACAACTGCTTGAGATTGCATATTGTGCAAAATGCACTTTTATACGAGTAAAGCTATTTATTTATCGTGATAATCACATCGGTCTATATGACAATGTGCCACTACCTGATTGTCCAATAAATAAAAATATATTCCAACTTCATTGGGCACTATGTCGATAAACCCACTGCCACATAACATTGATAATGATCGTTACTCTAGATGATTCTTTTACATCAGTGACATGAGAAGGCAAGAAATATGATGATAATTTGACAGGACTAGCAGATGATCAACCATTGCCTAGTCTGCGCGGCCTCTAATACGAATATTAGCAGCGCGTGATGCCATAGCTCTCAAGTTAGCTCTGGCTAGTGCAAGTGAGTTTCTCTGCTCACTGGGTCCCCTAAAAACATCCATGAATTCTTCTCTTTGCAATCTCAAAGCAAATGCAGCATCCTCGTCCTGGCTTGGCAACTCTCTCGTCCTCCTCACACTAACATCTCTTCTGCTTGATGGGCGGAAGCTTCGGCTTCTCAAACGATTTCTTCTTTCAGGGTCTCGAGTTTCTGACTCTGGACTATTCAAGGCATCAATAATTCTGCTTCGTACGTTGTAATGACTCACTCTTGCTGGACTTTTCGGCTGAGATTCACTATTACTGGAGGGACTGGCTGCCTTCCTTGCCTCAACTTCTTCGGGAAATAACAGCTGAATAGTGTTCCAAAGAACTGTGTTCACCGTGCAAGATCTACCATTCCTGCCATATTATGTAAAAAAAGGCATCAATCCCTTTCTGCGAAAGAAATAAAACAGCAATTACAGTGGTTCATTATCAATATGAGACTTAAGTTCACTTGAGATTGCAAGTTTTTACTAGAACGGAGAAGAAGGTTCAAGGATCACCAAAAATATCATCTTTATATGAAAAAAAAGAAATAATTAGGACAACCTAATACATGCATCGAATACCCAATAATATATATCCTAAAAAAGTGTATAATGTGATTAGGGTCAACACAGCCCAATAGTTCAAATGCCAAGGGCTCCGGCTAATTCAAGAAGTCCCTTGTACGAACAGGATTGCTAAGTGATATATACCTGATAAGATCTCTGCATTTTGGACATCGCTTTCCACATTTATCGGCTGCAGACCGCAAGCATTTTTTGCAAAAACTGCAGAATCCAATCCATTTGATTGAGTGTATTTATCAAAATTATATATGATGACAGATCAAAATAGCCATTTATTTTACTTTACCTGTGTCCACAAGGTGTGGTAGTTGGTTCGAAACATATGTCCAAACAAATCTGCCAAATCAATCAGACATTAATCCACATAGAAACAAGAATTTTCAAAAGGATTTTCTTCTGTTTCGTTTAAAAGGCCTTCTTTTGAACTAAAAAGTCAATTTTATGATTATTGGGTAGGGATGAAGATGACGGGAATGAGTATAGGATATATTAAGATTTTAACGAACGATAAGGCTTGTTCACGATGATTTAATTTTTACCGCACAAGAAAGTTCTTCACGTAATCGATCAATGCAAGGAAGGGCTGGAATCGACTTGGATCCCTTAGTTTCAACTTCATCATCCTCAGTTTTCTTCTCCATTTCTGCAGTAACTTTTGACTCAATCTTCTCTTTCTCGCTCTCTATCCATCACGATTCAGTACCAAAGAAACAAAAATTGAATCAGAATAAGTAAAAAAAATCCTAACCCAATAATATATTATCTGAAGTAAACAAAAAACAAAAAGAAGAAATGAAAATTACCTTGTTTTGAAGTAGAACCATCTTCATCAAGATCAAGAACAGCCACCGGTATTGAAGCAGGACTCCTTCTCTGAGCCCTGCGTTTTCTAGAAATTAAAAAGAATAATAGGTTAATTCCTCAAAAAGGAAAAGAAAACACCGGCGGATGAATATGGAAAACTAAAATTATTTACATGAATCCCAAGTACTGTTAATACCTTGTTGAATTTGTTGGTGGGGTTTTGATATTCTGTAAATTGGAGCGTTTCTTGTGTTTGATTTGGCGATCTGGGGTGTCTTCAACAACAAGACTGGCGACGAGCAGTGCCTCTTCATCCCAACCGGCCATGGCCGCCACTGATCTGAACCTTGGGCTAAACAAAGTTTCGTCTTTCCCTGCATTTTCAACAGCGTGTGATTGTTTTCTTGGTGGGTCTTTCGGGTTTTGGGGGCTCGTGATTGGCTCATTTTCAGTCACCATTTTTAATTCTCTTTTAGGGTTCGTAATGTCAAAAAATTTCTTGGTTGATTCAGAGAAGCGTTAGGGAGGAAGGGGAGGAGGTGGGGTTCGTTGGGAAGCGAATAACGGTCAGATTTTTGAATGACGTCTATATTTTGCAATGGTAACGGCTAGTGAGGCAAGTCTGTTTCTATGCTTTGAGTGCAGCTAACATAGTGTGCACCTCTAATCTCCTGCCATTAAAATGTTTTTGCTTGATTAATTAATGCATTCATTCAAAAAGAATTTCTTGCCCTTTAAATACCTATCCGTCTCTAATTTATAATATTTGTTGTCACTTACATTTTGAGTATTGTCGATCATTAGAAATTTTACGATTCTTAACATATGCTTGATCATCTAGCAATTGAAATTGAAATTTGGTGTTAGACAGTTTTCATTCCTAATCTCGGGTCTCGATCCTTGGAACCGGCATTTCGCTTGTGTTGCCAATCCAACACATAGGCAGCAACCCTCCGATAGAACTTCTCCTCGAACACTTTCCGCACGTGATACTTGTAGTGATTTATCATCAACGCATTTTACTCATTCTATTGTACATTTTGCTATATTTTGTCTATCATTGGTTAATTGGATAGAATTTTACTCATTTTATTTTACATTTCACTTTATTAGGTAAAATTTCCAATTTGGAGATGAATCAAGCAAAGCGAAGCAATTTTGAAATTAATTTTGATAAAACGATGGAATCTGTCTAATTGGAAGATGATTGGAAGATTTCATAAATTCCTATAAACTTGTGAATCTGTCTAATCATTAAACAACTAACAGCTTTACCGCTCGTAGAGATGGAAAGATGATTGTAGTCATTCATTTTAATTTATGCATCTATGTTTTTACTTATTGAATTTGATCTCATGACCTTCTTACCTCTTGTGATCCATAGGTATTATTCTAAAAAAGTAAGAGCACTATTCCGATCTTATAACCATGGTCATACATGATCAACAAGAATGTATACCGTATGACTAGGGATATTGAGCAGTGATTTGACTATGCGAGCCGCTTGTTGATTGGCTAACTAAATTGAGAGAAATGTGTAATTATTTAAAAAAAAAAACACTCGTGGTTCTCAAGTTGATCCTCACTGTTGTTGAGCAAGTTGTCTTGCACTCAACTCAACTTATCCTATTTAACAACCCTATAACAACATTTCCCTACTTTTTAACTATACCTTTAGCTATAACAATGTTTACCTACTTTTAACTATACTTTCATTGAGACTCACTACTTATAAGCACTTAAAAAGTTAGTGCATGTTTATCGAAACTTAAATTTACACATAAAAAAATTAACGGGGTCCATCCTTGGATCTTATAGAATGTATATATAAAAATATAGTTTGAACAACTTATAAGTAATTAAGGGTTTTGTAGACAAACCTTTCACAAAAGTAACAAATTCATCTTCAATATTTTTCTTGTTAACACAATTTACCGCAACCATTAAATTAATTAGCAGAACTCATCATTCCGCGATGATACGGAGAACGATTCGATACATACAGACGGCTGAAGCCGAAGCTGAGCTAGTCACTTGGTATATATTCTTGTTAGTTAGTTTGTTGTGTTAGTCACTTATGTCAGAATTAGGTAGTTAGTTGATGGATGGCCAACTGACCTAACTAAATCCACCATTGTATGCTATTTATATAGCTGATGCACATATGATTTCGTATTGAGATTGAATGAGAATTTGTTCATCACATTTCTTTTCCCTGAATCTAATATGGTATCAGAACAATAGATAATTCCACATCCTTATTCTTCATTCATTCAATCTGTTCAATCATTCTTGCTTCTAATTTCAAATGGAATCACAACAATCGGAAGACTCAAGGACATCAGTGAACAAATCATCCATTGACGGTCCTTCAGGTCCGTACTTTCTTCATCATTCCAATAGTCCAGACTGATATTGGTATTGCAATAGCTCACCGGAGATAACTATGCCTTTTGGAGCCGAGCAATGACAATCGCATTATTAGAGAAAAATGAACTTGGATTAATTGATGGATCCGTAACAGAACCTGAAGGTGTGACTCAATTCATTTATTTGAAATACAGTATTGTTATATCCTGGATTCCGAACTCAGTCTCAAAGGAGATATTCGCTAGTGTAATATATGTTGTGATAACATATAGAATCTGGAATGATCTTAAAGATAGGTTCCAGTAGAAAAATGGACCACGTATCTTCCAATTGAGAAGAGACTTGATGAATCTAGTTCAAGATCAAGATAGTGCAAGTGTTTACTTTACTAAACTCAAAACAATTTGGGAGGAATTGAGCAATTATCGCCCTACCTGCAATTGTGGAAAATGTACCTGTGGTGGTGTGAAGGAATTGAACAAACACTATCAGATGGAGTACACTATACCATTAAAGGACATATACTGCCCAAGATTCTTTGCCTCAAGTTAACAGAGTGTTTGCATTAATTTCTCAAGAAGAAAATCAGAGGAAAATTGGCCCTCAGGTACCATCTTGAATTGACCCAAATGGAGCTGTAGCTTTTGCTTTCAAGGCCAATAATGGCAAGGGAACGATTCACCCTGGAACATATAACAGTGTTTCAAGGTTTAGAAATACTGGAGGTGGTAAGAAGGAAAGACCTTATTGCACTCATTGCAATTTCCATGGCCATTTTATTGATAAATGCTACAAACTACATGGTTATCCACCGGGCTATAAGTCAAGATCAAGAGATAATTCTCAAAATTATTCTGGTACAATCGAGTTATTCTGATTTCAACAACTATATCAGTGTCTCAAATTGAAGATAGACAACATGATCTGCAACCAGGATTTGGAAGTTTTGTGCAAAATCTCAATTCCAATTTGTACAAACAACTGGTGTCCATGCTGTCTTCTTATCTGGCTTCAGGTTCCAATGCAGGATCATAAAGACAACAATATCATCTCATATACTGTAGGTATATGTTATTCCATATTAGTAAATCCCATTTTCTCATCCAAAAGCAATTGGATAGTGGATTCCTGTGCAACCATGCATGTGTTCAATTGCTTCTTGCTTTTATGTCAATGAGGACTTTGGATAATTCTATTGTTACTCTACCAAATAACACACAAATACCTGTTAGATTGTGTGGTGATGTCAGATTAAGTCTTGATCTTATACTTCATGATATCCTATTTGTGCCACAATTCAAATTTAACCTATTATTTGTTAGTGCTGTAACATTTGGATCACATTTATTTTATGATCATTTCATCATCCAGGAAGTCAAAACCAAGAGGATGACCAGCAAGGGTGATAGACTGGAGGACTTGTATGTCCTTGACACCAAAGCTCTAAATTCAACTTCTAATGTTGATTATGCTTCTAATGCTTTTGAAAACAATGTTTCTATTCAAGTTTGGCACAATAGACTCGGTCATCTTTCAGTTAGAAAGTTAGAATGTTTGAAAAATCAACTTTCATGTGATATATGTGTCCTCTTGCTAAACAAAGAAGGCTATCCTTTGAATCAAATAATCATTTTTCAAGAAATCCTTTTGATCTTGTACATTGTGATATTTTGGGGCCATATCAAGTTCCATCATACACGGAACATAAATCTTCTTGGCATTGGTGGGTGATTGTTCAAGATTCACTTGGTTATTCTTGTTAAAGTAAAAATCAGATGCTGCAAATTTCTCGATTCTTTAATATGATAGCAACACAAATCAATGCCAAAATGAAAGTTTTATAATGCTCCTAAGTTGCGTTCACTAATTTGTTTTTTGCTATGAAAAGGGTTTTATATCAATTCAGTTGTGTTGAAAGACTACAACAAAATTCAGTGTTAGAAAGCAAGCACCAACACCTCTTAAATGTGGCAAGGGTTCTATATTTTCAATCAAGAGTTCTTATAAAATTCTAGTCTTATTTGTATTGGCAGCCACTTTTTTGATCAATAGAACACCATCTCCACTCTTGAAGCACAAAACACCATATGGGATCCTTTATAAGAAGGCTACAGATTACTCTTCATTTAGGGTGTTTGGCAGTTTGGCTTTTGCTTCCACCTTGACTGCTTATAAAACAAGTTTCAGCCAATAACTCCACCTTTAACTGATTTCTCTCTTCACCTTGTTCTTCTTCAATCACAAGTTCAGACTCAGTTTTTATAAATGTCTTTCTTCTTTAACATAAACCAAGCATTCATCTTACCTGCGACCATGCCTATGAAGTTGTATTGTGACAATTAGCAGCTATTAGCATTGCACACAATCCAAAGCTCTTCATGATAGAACAAAACATATTGAAGCAGGAGCTATATGTATGCTATTTGTTTCAACCTCGTGACAAATAGCTAATATTCTTACAAAGGGACTGTTTAGACCTGACTATGAGTTTCTGTTCAACAATTTGGACATGATAGACATCTACGCACCAACTTGAGGGGGAGTGTCGGGTAGTTAGGGTAAGTAGATCACAAAATAATTAGTTCCTAATTTCTAGGAATTAGTTTCTGATTTCAGTTACTAGAATTTTGGGATTCAATGACAAATTTGTTGTCATGCTTCTCTATATATTCTAGTGTATTACAATAGTCAAATAATAAGAAGAATTGAGATTATTTCTTCTAAACTTACAGATTTTACAGTCACTTGTAGTTTATGATTAATAGAGAATTTGTTATGAATGCATCATCCAAGATGATACTGGGGTTATGAGATTGCTAGAGCACTGAATGGATTAGACATCTAGTTTTCATGCGACAATGTCTGAAAAATCATAGGAATAACTAATTGAATGGAAACTTTGAAGTTAGTCCTCGGGGCTCGCAAAAATGTCATTTCTATGCAGTTGCTATTACTGAACTGGTGTTTCAAGGAATGATTATCACAGTTTTCATCTGTTTCAATGGTGAAGTTGATATTCGATGATCTAGACTTTCCAACTTGAAGTTCAAATATGAAACTTCTTCAGTGAAACTTCCGTATTTGGGACCTGTCAGTGCATATTAGCAAATTAATTAATGATAAGTGCTGAGAAAAGAAATTTTACTGTAAGCTATGCCATAGCTTCTGTGGCAATGATGTGACCTCATTATCTGTTTTTTGGTGATCAGGTAGAGGTTGAAGAACAATGCTTGGTGTACAATGATTTTGACAACATTTATTTCAACCAATACTTTTTTTCCACAACCAACATTGCCAATGTTGTACAAATAGCACAATTCAGAGGTTGAATATGACAGTGGCAGTGTTTATAATTTATCAGCAGAGTACTTGAGGATATGTAGTCCGGCTGTTGACAGTAAGATTAGATCAGTTGGAGGTGAAAAGGTAATCGGATTGAATTTTTTTCATTTCTATAACATCCGTGTTGATCGAATATTTGCTGTAGAGCACATTTTCTCGGGACTGCTTATTGTAAAATGGTTCATATTGTGACAGCAAATTTGAAGTCACACTTGCAATTTTAGTTACTGCAACAGCAATTTAGTTACACTTCTGAGGATTACCCATGTGTCACGAACAAAATGAAATGATTATTAATGTGTTTGAAGTTGGGACTTGCTACTTGTCCATCATCTCTATGGGTTACAATACCAACTATTTGCCAAATGATTTGATGATAAATGTATTATTGGTTGATGGTGATTAAGACACCATTTGTTCTTGAAAAAGGTTATATCTGGGCGGCGTTTTGTGGGAATCATGTCTGCAGAACCTGTAGGGAACTATGGGGTGAGGTATTATAATCTTATTGATTAGTGTTGTGTGATCGAGAAATTTTATTACAGTATATTTCATAATTCTATGTGATGGCCAATGTAGATTGTTATTTGATGACTTGCACAAGACTGGGAACTTTACATGGGATTAGTTCTATCATCTTGGGTGTAACAAGTTCACTCTTATGAGAAAGTACATTGAAACTCTAAAGAAGCACGGACTGAGCCCGGATCCACCAAGAAGGAAGTGATGGGAAAAGTTATCGTGTAAAAAACCAGTAAACACATAAGTGACGCTGTCTAATCCACAAGGAGCAATGCTGGTTTCTCGGAAGAAGCTTTTTGGAATGTGAATTCCCTCGTAAACTTGATAAATTTGACACATTCCAACATATATGGCAGGTTCATTTCGTAGATCACCTGGTCCATGCCTGGAATCGTCTCAGCATATTTGGCTAAGCTTAAAAGTTACTTCTAAGTAACTTCTATGCCAAACATGTTTTAGCTTTTTCATGAGTTACTTTCTTTTGAGAGTTTTAGCTCAAAAACTTACTTTGAAATAAAGTAGTTTTGCTTAGCATGCTCTCCTCCAGAAGAATATTTTTTCCTACTTGAATCTCCAGTACATTTAGCATCATGGTCATCTGCCTCATCTATGTCTTTTCTTATTCTATTCTCATGTTTACTCTTTCAGGTTCTCCCCTTCCGTAGTATTTTTTTTTTTTGTAATCTTCCCCCCTTTTTTCCTTATCTTATTCGTAGTTTGAAAGTAGAAATTGTACTTTTGGGTGAAACAGGCTGTTCTTGTGTAACTGTTTTTCTTTTGATTTGAAATCTGCCATTTTCGTGGGAATTTTACATCTTATATTTACTCGTAGTTTGTAAATTTCATGCGATTTTGATGCAAAATATTTATCTTTAAAGGAATATAGCTCTTCCGCGATGGTAAGTTGGATTCGAGCAAATGATAGGGTCAGTTATTGACAATTCATATCCTTCACTAGATACTATCTTCAATAGGCATTTTAAAATCTTTAGATTTTCTCCTTCGACATGTGGTAATTAGCAGTTCTTTAAATGATCTGCAAGTGCATAAAATTGGTGAGAGATAAAGTTGTGGATTGAAGGAACATCAAAGGAATTCAATATGTGTATATGTTGTGATAGAAATCTGGAATGATGTAAAGCCTTCTTTTATGGGTTGGGGGTTAAGTAATTTTTAAGTGCCGGTGACATACATTATACATACATAGTATTTCAATTAACGAGATTTTAGTTATTTTTATTCATACAATCATGTATTGCACAATTTTCTGTTATTGAATATTTCTTCGACTTGGGACAAAGTAATCATTATTCGAAAAACATGCTCCTCTAGATTGGACTAGTGCGTAAAAAAAGGAAAATAATTAATATCATTAAATGGGCAAAGGCTGATATACCAACTATATTAAGCTAAGGGATTCTTCGACTTTGACAAGCAATGTATTTAAAGAATTCTTCGATTGTAATGACTTTATTTTTCATAGGCATTAGACAGTCTTTTGATACCGTGGTTTGTAGTCACGTGTTCTAATCTTCCGAGTTATTGACTTCACCCCGTTTCCACTGATCTGTTCTCGGGAGTACATTAAAAAAAAAAACACAATTATCAAAGTCATCGATGATTCAATATGTAGGTAAGAGGTTAGTCCCAACTAATATATCAATGATACTTCAAAACTCATAAAAATTAGTTCTTAAAATGTCAACGGTTACCTAACAACTTTTAATGATTAACATATTGGGTTTAATTTCCTTTGTGGTCAGCGAACTTCCAATGAAATTTCAACTGACTCATTCAATTTTAATTTGTCTCAATTATTAATCCCGTTATTTAACTTAATGTCGCAATCTTATGTAATTGTTCAAATTAATAGCAATTTGACATGTCGGGTAAATATGTTACATAATTATGTTATTTGAGAATAAATCATATTTAGAAATTGACATTATTTCACCTGAAGGAATTTTATCAATTCTATAGATCTCCAATTTCGAGATTTTGTAAACGTGATTAATTCTTGCATATTAACACAATTAAGGAAGGATTGAGACAATTAAGTATAGTAACGTGGCCTATTGGGGTGACTAACATTGAATTGAAATTCATTGAAGTTCGATAAATGATTAAATTGAGATTTCACCGAAACTTCTATGACCAAAACTGAAATTAATATTTGCAATTCCTTCCTTCTTCTTGTCAAATGTCATAAATTTTTACTTACCTAAAAGTTAGAAAAGTAGTAGTAAATTGCCATGAAGCGACACCGTTTTGTTCCTCAAAAAGTCAACACTAATTTTCCCGGAGAATTCTTCCACCCGCCTTTAGACTCTGTCAGCACTTCCCAAGAACAATAAACAGAGTAATGCTTGTACAGCTCATCTTAGATTAAGATTTATGACTGCCCATTTTTTAATTTCACTTTCTCTTATTTTTGATTCACAATATTTTCAAATATAATAACAAATCATAGAGTTTACAGATCACAAGTTGGAAAAACATAGTCATTTTTTCTAAATTCAATTCTTAATCCGTAGCCAGTGATAATACAGTCTTTGACGTTGAGTTAATCATGAAATTCAGATCTTTATAGCAAAACCCATTACAATTCCTGTCTATGCAAAAATGGGAGTTGAGAGAATTGCAGTATTGGGGTTGGTGGTAGTGGTAGCGGTGTCGATGGGTGCCGTGTGGGTTCAAGCACAGGATGCTGCAGTGGTTCGGGAGGCGCCTTGGAGGATGCACACGCTTTTCTCTGTGGAGTGCCAGGATTACTTCGATTGGCAGACGGTGGGCCTCATGCATAGCTACCGGAAGGCCCGACAACCCGGACCCATAACCAGATTACTTAGCTGTACGGAAGAGGAGAAGAAGACTTATAGAGGGATGGATTTGGCTCCTACCTTTGAGGTCCCATCAATGAGCAGACACCCCAGAACTGGTGATTGGTAAGTTTCTTTTTTAGCGTATGCATGCATGTGTTTTTAATTGAGTATTGGGTGGCTCGTTTGAGTTTTAAACTGATGGAATTGCTCTGCCGTTGGAGCTCATTGAGTCTTGAGTCCCATCTTAACAAGGTTGATGGAACCCCTATTCTATTTGTGCGTATAAATCATGTTTGAGATTCTTCTCATTTTGTTTGTCGATTGATATGATAAGTGACATTGTCCAAGATTTATTTTTCTTTTGAGTAGTTTCAAAATTGTAACGCTTGGATATGAAGAGGGTATTTTCATCTTTTTCATTTTATGTTATTTTTGGTTTGTTGCAGGTATCCGGCAATTAATAAACCTGCAGGTGTTGTCCACTGGCTTAAACATAGCAAAGAAGCCCAAAATGTTGACTGGGTAGTAATTCTAGATGCAGACATGATCATCCGAGGTCCAATTATACCGTGGGAGCTTGGCGCCGAGAAAGGCAGGCCTGTTGCTGCATATTATGGGTAACTCTTGTTTAATGTTATGTTCTTCATATATTTATCCCTAGAAATTTTTAATTTTGTAATTTTTACTTATGATTAAGAAGTCATGAGCAAGGAGTCTTTTTGGTGCATTATGTTAATTTGGTTGCTCTTTCTCATTAATGATAGATTTACATGCCTGTATAGCTGCATTTGTACTTTGTTGCTTATAATTGGGGTGTTTAGTTATATATATTGAAAGCTTCGGACGAATAGTTTTTAAGTGGAATGAATGCATGCGGAATCATTTCTATGTCTCTTGACGTGTTATTGAATGCATCTCTTGCTTTATATTTTGGCACACTTATATGTCAATCAAAACCAATGGTGGTAACCACAAAGTGATTCTACAAGTAATATCATTGTAACCAATTTACACCTAGATTTTTGATGTGTGTATTATGGATGACCTCAGTACTTTTTCAGTTCTGTTTCTAAGCAGCCAGGAACTTATAGGAGACACTTCTCAGTTCCTCCTATATATAGTTTTTTGGCCTTGTCCAGAGTAAGTAGGGGGGAAGATATGTAATTGTCAATTTTTATTTTTTTTCCTTGCTTTCAAAGATGTTAAGCTCTAATTGTTGGGTTGGTTCAAGCTTTCTTGAGAAATGCCATAAGTTATTGAGCTTAATTTCCAGATTCAAAAACAGAGGCTGAAACATCCCAATTTCTTGAAAATTCAAGTCTTACTACTATATATATGTGTGTGTGTGTGTGTGTGTGTGTGTATAAAGAACATTTATTCCCAAACAGTAATCAATTATTTAAAATCTTTTAAAAAAATATGAATTCCCCTTTTATTCAAATAAAAACATCCCACCACTACTGACCAATTTCCAGCTCCAAACTCCATAGCTCTAATTACCTGAAAGCGTGGAAAACTTAAAAGGTGAAATTTAAGGAAATCTTAATAAGTGTGTGCAGTAAACAAGTAATTTGCATTTAAATTAAGAAAAAATAGGATTTCATATCATTTATATAGGAGACACATGAACAACTCCGAACATAGGTGGTAGTAATTTCTGTGCGTAGCGCTATTAAACTCCGGCCCTTATCGTGAACACATATGGCCCATGAACGAATTCCAAAATTTAAAGTACAATATACACGTTCACATAAACCACTTGCAACATCACTTACCTCGTAATTGAATGGAATTTGATAAAATGAGTGTGAAGTATTTGACTACTAAGAGTCCATTTGTGAATTTTTGTTTGTAGGACAAATGAAATGACTTGTGTGTGTGGGAGAAAGGTGAATGCCGCGCGCGCGTGTGTGGAAATAATTAAATATTGGCATAGATTGAAGAATGAAATCTTTCCTTATGTGAAAAATGAAATTTTCCCTTGTTTGCTCCATATTTAGGGTATTTAAATAGATTGAAGAATGAAATCTTTCCTTATGTGAAAAATGAAATTTTCCCTTGATTGCTCCATATTTAGGGTATTTATAATTACTCTTACTATAATTTTGCGCATTTAACATCTATACATACATATAATTATGGTAATTTCCTAACCTAATTTTAGTTATATATATACATACATGGTAATTACCTAATCTAATTCATTATTCCAAAAACCAAATGATTTTTTTAATTAAACTTTATGATTAATTTCTTTATTACAGGATATAATTACGGTGGCAATCAAAGCGTTAAAAAAAAAAAAGGAAAGGGATCCTACAAAATTCAATTATGTCCTTAACTATGAATAGTCCACGATTTGATCCTTAAATTATATAAACCAAACAATTTGATCCTTAGATATTCAACTTCTCATTATAAGGTCCTAATTTCTAATATTAGCGACTATAACGAATTTTTGGGGTGTTACAGAGGCTTTGCATTTTGGAAATTTGCTGTAGACTATAGAATGGTGTTCATTCTAGGAACCAACTGTATTTCCATGTAGGTTAGTTCTTCATTTACATATCCTTATATGTTTCTAGAATTTAGTTGCAGAGATGTTCAGCAGTTGGATGTCAAGTTGAAAGGTGTATCTATATTTCTGTATAGCCAAAACTGTGGTAGCTAAATTTGGTATATAAAAGTCGATTTATTTTCTGAAGCTGACATTTTACTCAGTTTCTGCTGAAGCTTCAGCATTTCCTAATGTTTTCTCAGAGCAAGTCAAGTTTTTCATCAATATTCTCTAGAAAACTATTGTCTTTAGATTGAGGTTTCCACAGCATCAACTAAATAACTTCTTGACTTCTCTTTATTTATATTATAACAATACTCTCCCCAAGATAAAATTATTGTTAAAAGTACAATTCTCCATCAGATACTTGATCGGATGTGACAATGATCTTGCTAAGTTGCACACTAAGCACCCTGAACTCTGTGACAAGGTTGGTGGGCTTTTAGCCATGCATATAGATGATCTTCGAGCTTTAGCACCTATGTGGCTCTCAAAAACAGAAGAACAACGAGAGGACAAAGCTCATTGGGGAACAAATTATACTGGCGATATATATGGGACAGGGTGGATCAGTGAAATGTATGGATACTCATTTGGTGCTGCAGAGGTAATTTGTTTTATTCAGTTTATCTTATGCTTTCCATCCTTCTCAGGTGGTTGAATCTTGAGTACATACAATTTTTTTTTTTTAATTTTGGGAGAAATTGCATCATTTGTCCCCCAACGATTAAAAGGATTTGTTATCGTTCTTTATCCTGTACGTATGCATATTTATATCCTGTATCTTGTTGTTGCTCTTTCAGGTGGGACTTCGCCACAAAATAAATGATAACTTGATGATTTACCCAGGATATACTCCAAGAGATGGCATTGAGCCCATTCTTATGCACTATGGCTTGCCTTTTAGTGTTGGAAATTGGTCATTCAGTAAATTAGAACACCATGAAGACAATATTGTGTACGACTGTGGGCGGCTCTTTCCTGTACCTCCTTATCCTAGAGAGGTAACTGATAATGTGCTTATTGAAATGGATGATTTGGACGTGCACAGATTTCAGAAATCCGTGGTTCAGAGATTTGACCCATTTTTCATGTTCCTATACTGTGTCAAAAACCTCATCTAAAACTGAAAGCTTAAACTATTGGAGAGGTGATACATTTATTTTCAAATTGAGTCTTCGACAATTTTCAGGCTCATTCCTTATTCTCATTCTGTTATTATATCCTTTGGGTGGAACTGCTGTATGCCCTAGCTTACGATGTAATTCCGCACTTTATCTGAAAATCCTTGCAGTTTGAACATAAATTTAAAATGTAAGCTTACAAGAATATCAATGCGTCATTATTATTTTATGCTCAAGTTTCTGTCCATTTGTGGGCTTCATATTCAATATAGACTGACATGCACTGCACCGAGCTAGAAATGAATTGGGTTTTACCTTTAGTCAACTCCTTGATTTAAGGAATCAACTATGAAAAAGATATATTGAGAAAACTAATATTGTTCTCCAACATATGTTTCTTTCTTTCTTTTTTTTTTTTTTTTTTTTT